>JAVTVY010012450.1:0-51157 GCA_036873755.1 Hanleya hanleyi
AAGAATGGAACAACAGGCAGCTGAACTAGATCAGTTCCGGCGGCTCTTGACTTCCGCTTCCGGTACTGTTCAGGTTCCATCCCCGGTTCCGACACAGCTTCCGGTAGTATCGTCTGATCCGATTGATTTGTCTACTGACCCATCGATGAGACGTCAGGGGGTCGCGCAACGTCAATCCATTGAGGATAATGACAGTGATCATGATCCGGAGAGACGTTCATATTCAGAGGTACTAGAAGCTCTGTACGAATTGTACCCTAATATGTCACGACCCCCACCGCCGACATCCTCTCGCCTACATACTATGGCAGAGGCTCCGTCGACAACTACCATGCAGACGTCGTCACTTCCTGCGTCAGATGCCATTCATGGTTTATGTTCCGTTCTTGATACGGTTTTAGCCCAACCTAAAACAATGCAGGAGCGTATTACAAGAACGGGAAAACGTGCACTCTTTAGACCGGCTTCCGCTTCGGCACCACTTCCGGTGGAGAAGCCCACGTCTAGAGCGTACGGAATTCATGATTCGGCATATGACTTTAAGGCCGCGGAACCGGAACCTGATCTTGCCGACATATGTAAAGGCAACAAGGTCCCTTCCAAGGTCTTGATCCCGCTAACTGATAAGCAGTCTTCTACTATGGAAGAAGCTGCGCGGCAGGGGGTAGCCATAGCCTCTCACATGGACTGGTTTCTAACGGCCATATCCACTGTGTTGAGCAGGTTGTCGCGTTCGCAGTTAGCAGCCAGTAGTAGTCCTGAGCTACAGTTACTGGCGGATCTTCAGAACGTGGCTGCTAAAGCTAATGCTGATGCAATGGCTTTAGCCGCGTTCAATGCTGCGATGGTTGTTCATCTGAGACGACAAGCTTACTTGTCTTCCGTTGTCAACCATGCTCCTGATATAGTCATTCGTACTTTGAAGGAGCAATCGCCAGCATCTTCGCTGTTGTTTAATGGCATTATACCGTCTCTAAGGGATACGGTGGAGAAGGCTAAGCCTAATCCTCCGCCTAGAGCGGGTGGTATGGGGACAGGAAAACGTATTTCTACGGACACTTCCGGTCCACCAGCCAAGCAACCTAGGCCGACTACTTCCGCTTCCGGTCCAAAGGGAAGTCTCAAGCGGCGGGTCGCATGCCACAACAGCAAGGCCAGACCAATCCCAACTATAAAGGTAAAGGGAAAGGTCGTGGCAAAAAGCAGCAGGGCCGGTGACGATTCGGGCCATGTCAATCTCATGACATGGCGGGACCACGAATTGCCTCAACTTCCGGTCCCGCCGAAATCCAGTCTCCCGGTCGGGGGACGACTTCAAGGATTTTGGCAGAATTGGCAAAAACTGGGGATGGATCCGTGGGTAATCCGTACTATTCGATACGGTTACCCCCTAGAATTTACTATAGATCCACCCCTTACTGCTGCTCCCAAGCCCTCCCGTATACCTATACGGAAGGCACACCTTCTGGTAACACAGGCATCTGTGGACAAACTTATCCAGAAGCATGCAGTAATAGAACTTCCGGTCCACGACCGGTCCCCCGGGTTCTATTCTCCGGTCTTCCTTGTGCCAAAGAAGGATACACCGGAAATGCGCATGATAATAAATCTGCGCAGGCTGAACAAGGACTTCCTGATGAAACCCCCTCACTTTCGGATGGAGTCCTTCCGGTCCATCAGGACCGCTCTGGTTCAAGGGGAATGGTTAACTTCCTTGGATCTTCGGGACGCTTACCTGCATATCCCGATTCATCCAAGTTACCGGAAGTACCTGAGATTCCTGGTCGGTGCTCGCCGTTTCCAATTCCAGGTTCTACCTTTCGGTCTAGCCAGTTCCCCTTGGATCTTCACCAGAGTATTTCAGCCAGTGGCGGCGTATCTGCACAGTCGAAGTATCAAATATCATTTTTACCTAGACGATTCCATTATCAGGAATATGTGCAGAATACAACTCCGATGCGATACAACATTTGTATGGCACATCCTCGAACTACTGGGTTATCTCCCACACGAGGAAAAATCGGAGATAACACCGTCACAACAACGGAACTTCCTAGGCGTGGCGTACGACACCAAATTGGTCATTGCTCGGCCACCGGAAGTTCGTTGGTGCAAGATATGTCGCGACATTCCACTGTTCATCAGACATTCTTGCCGCACTGCCATCCAGTTTGCATCAATAATCGGTCTACTGACATCCACACAGGATGTCACACCACGAGGCCGATTACAGTTACGGCCACTAATGATCTATTTAAATCAGCATTGGCCACACAGGCACAGGAATCCCATGATTCCTGTCACAGAGGAAGTCAAACATCACCTATTATGGTGGATGGACCCTCTCAACGTGATGCCTGGTGTAACACTGCTTCCGTTTCAAGCTACTCATCAGCTGTTCACGGATGCTTCGATGCAAGGATGGGGGGCCCACCTCGGATCCAAGTCGATATCAGGCTATTGGACTCCGCAGGAGAGGTTACTCCATATCAATGTGTTAGAGTTCATGGCCGTCAATCGAGCAATACTCTTATTGATACAGGACCTCAAAGGCCAGTCGGTTCTGGTAGCTACAGACAACACAACTGTCTTAGCTTACATCAACAAGATGGGGGGAACTCGGTCCTCGAAGCTTCTGAAGCAGACCGAGATACTCTACCATCTGTGCTGGCAGAACGATATCATACTTCGTGCCAGACACATACCAGGACATCTGAATGTACTAGCCGACGCACTGTCGAGAAAACATCAGATTATACCGACGGAGTGGCAGCTTCACACAGACATTCTGCGCCAAATCGCTCAGATTTGGGAACAACCGCTGATAGATCTGTTCGCTACTCACCTGAATCATCAACTCCCTCTGTATATGTCCCCTGTACTGGATCCTCTAGCAGTGGGAGTCGATGCTCTATCGCAGGATTGGACGGGTCTAATAGCGTATGCTTACCCGCCCCCTTCAATCCTGCCTCTAGTTCTACAAAGATACGCGCGCATCCATGCGTGGTTTATCTAATTGTCCCTTGGTGGCCAGCTCGTCCGTGGTTTCCCGACCTTCTGGAATTACTGGTAGACGTCCCAAGACGACTACCTCTTTGGGAAAAACTACTTCGTCAACCGAAGTCAGCAATTTTCCACCACAAACCTCAGGCATTCCATCTGCACGCTTGCAAGTGCTCAAGGATCAGCTCACTGAGGTTGGGTTTTCTAGGGAAGCTTCGAGAAGAATGGTCGCTTCCACTCGATCCTCCACATCAGCTTGTTATCAAGGGAAGTGGAGGGTCTTCCATGAGTGGTGTACTGGAAGAAACATTGATGCCCGTTCTGCCTCTGTTCAGCAGATAGCAGATTTCTTGTTACACCTGTTTCAAGACAAGGGTCTTGCTCCATCTACGGTGGATGGTTACAGATCTGCATTATCTAGGATTATTAACCTGTCTACTGGCGTTAATCCTGCCTCTGATCCTAATCTAACAGCTCTGGTTAGATCGTTTAGGATTGACAGGCTTGTCTCTGTACCAAAACTTCCTAAATGGGATTTAGCATTAGTTCTACGGAGTTTATCAGAACCTCCGTTCGAACCTATAACTACAGCCGATCTGAAATTCCTATCCTACAAAACAGTTTTTTTGTTAGCCTTGGCTTCAGCGGCTCGCGTGTCAGAACTACACGCTTTGGATGCTAGGGAAATTAGGCATGATTCTCGATGGACTTATGTGGTACTTACTACCATTCCTGAATTTGTAGCCAAGAACCAATCTCTGTACGACACTTCTTGTAGAGAATTTAGGGTTCCAGCTTTAGCTGATTTCCTTTCCTCAGGGTTAGAATCGGACAACCTTATGTGTCCGGTTCGTGCCCTTACTGTATATATTAGTCGCACTAAAGTACTACGTGCTGGGCGAAGGCGATTATTTATACCATTTTGTCCCCGGAGCCAACAAGAGATATCTAAAAACACTATCTCTTCTTGGCTCTCCAAAACTATTAGGTTAGCCTACGATGGAGTGTCATCGATGCAGGCTGCGTTGTGTGATGTCTCTGCACATGAGATCAGGGCGCTTGGGGCGGCCTGGCCTTTGTGGACCAACAGGTCGGTAACTGATATTATGAGGGCTTGTTTTTGGAGATCTCACACAACCTTCGCATCATACTACTTGAGAGACATGACACTTATCAAGGACGACCTATTTTCCTTGGGACCACTGGTGACAGCGCAGCAGATCACCGGGGTCGGGTCAGCACACAGACACTAGAGGCCTGTGTGTTTTTATCGGTTTTTAATGGTAAGAACACGTTTCCTCATAAAAAACTTTCTTTTAAAAAAGGGGGGGGGCACGTGTATATAACTTCCATTATGTCAGCGCCGATGAGCCTGGGAGGTCTGGGCTTACTATAGGGACAGTGTCTACGATACCGTTATATGACCCTGTCGCTATTGAGTCTTTATGGAAGCCTATTCTTATTTAAGTTTTATGGCCAGCATGAAGTCTCTTGCTGACTTCCGTCTAATCCTCACGCCATTAGCCGCTGTCACTTGGACTTCCCTCCGTCCTGCTTTGGGATTCTCGCATATGTCAGTAAGGTCAGTTTCACTGTGTAAAAAATATAATAAATTTACATGTAATTTTTACATTTTTAAACTGAAACTTACCTTACTGACAGAGTGATGGTCCCACCCGACCTCCCCGCTTGGGATCTTTACATTTACGCGTAAGAAGTGGAGATCTATTGTGATTGAGTGCTGGCGTGGGTGATTAGGCGGGAAATGAACTGTGCTATTGTTTTAATTTCTTCACTTGTTAATCCGTGTTTGCACACGAACGCATATGTCAGTAAGGTAAGTTTCAGTTTAAAAATGTAAAAATTACATGTAAATTTATTATTTTAAAGTGAGGACAGAAAAGTGTTTTATTTCAAGACACTTATTCTTTAAAGTGTAATGAGTAAAGCGGGGGAGGATGAGTAGGAGGAGTGGGACACGCCACGGATTAAACTAGGGAGATAATTGTACAAAGTACCAGTATTTGTTTTTAAATCTTTATATCATTCTGAAGTCAATTTTGGTGCATCTTCAAAACATGAATGATTACGAGGAATACACATCAGTCCAATGTGTTTGTCTGGGTAGGCCTATTAAATATCACTCTCATCGACAAATGTGTTTGCATCGTCAACTCAAGGAAATTAACAAGGTATTGCTTTTTACATGCAATGTAGGTGACCATTCTAAAATTAGGTAACCCGTACATATGGCGTTATCTTCTTTGGTGCTAAAATGTAAAAACGCGTTATGTAATTTTGGAATGACCCTTATACGGTATATATATTTTTTTTTGCTTAATTGGCTAGCTGTTTTAATGTGAAGCCCGACAAATCGGATATCTGGAAGAGGGAATAGCAGTGAATAATGTGAAATCAATGGGAAAACACAATATTTATCAAGTTGAAGTGCTTTTATTACAATCACTACAGATATTCAGGCCCTCAAAATACAACCATGAATGGTATTTTTCATGGTTTGTACCAGTAACATTTATAACATAATACAAAATATACTGAATATCACAAGTAAGGTATAAAACAAGCAGCCAGAGGATGCTAGGTCCCCCGCCGAAATGGCAGCAATATTTTTTAGCATTGTTGGTCTTAGGGGATATACATGAGGGAGGCAACTGCTGCTTCATAGGCGTAGGATGTGGAAGGGTCTTTCTGCCTTCCCAAGTTTTAAGATCAACTCAGAACGATTGACTGAAAGTTGATTGCTTCTGTGATATAGTTTCCATGCAGTGAAGCACCGAGAAGCATCCCCAAGTGACATCTCAAGGAATTATCTGCAAACCAAATTTGACGAGAAGCTGAAGGCATCCTCAACCTACTGCCCGGAAACCAAATTTTAAATTGCCACCAGTTGTCGCCACCTGTAGGTGCAAGTGAGCGAAATGCAATCCCAAGCATCATCTCATGGCATGGTAGCCTACATGTATTAGCCTATAGTATCTTCTACAGGGGGCTAATGATCGGCTGATGCAGCAACAACAACATTTTCCCAGTTAGACAGCAGATTTTGAAATCAAAAACGAGGCCGCGCTATGTCATCAGTCAACTGAGACAGTCACGTGGTTGTGTATGAAGATTGGGGTGGGTCTTACATGTATCTAATAGTGATCCAATGAAAATGCTCGTATTAGTTTAAAATGGCGGCGTCGAATGACCAATCACTGAACGGGAGACAGCTGGAACAGTACGTTGACACTGTCTGTTAATACAGCCTACAGGGGCGTCGGAAGCAAATTCAAAGCGGTACGGCCACTATCATTGCACTTTAGGTGAGGATCCAGGGGCCGCCCAGGCCCCAGATGCTCCTGGGGTCTAGATCGCCGAAGAAGCGTTCTGAGCGATTTCTGGCGTCAAATCAAAATCACTCTGCATTGAAGTGTATTTTTAGTTCTTTCCTAACCCTTTTACCATTGAAAACGCAATCGATGGTGGTTTTCTGCGATGCTGAATTACAAAAAATTGTGAAAAGTATAGTACTGTATCCTAGGCACATCGTGTAGAAGTAACCGAGATGATGCATCGATAATGTATACCAAATTTTACATTGAGCATTTGAACAGTGTCAGAGATAAGAGATCATTAATGATTTTACATAAATTAAAGATGGTTGCCCATCCTTCCCGTCACTCAGAGGAACTAATGTGGTTATTCATTAATGCAAGTCTCTTCATACATAGATGCAGGGGTTTTTCTAGCCGTTTTCTCATCGTGGTAATCCCGATGAGAAATTTCCGAAATTGAGTTTTGAGGACTTTTGCAAATTGAGTTTTCCCTCGACAAATTCAGTTTCTCGTAATTTTCCCCATTACGCGCGCTTGCGCGCGAAAAAAATATTGAGTTTTGCTGATTTACTGGTCTTCATTGTTGTGTAGTTGTATCTGAATAAACTTATTTTAATCCTTGAATCTTGTCCCGAGTTCACGAACTGACGTCTGTTGTCGTTGTTGTTGTTTCCTGGCGCAGTGTAACTCTCCGCACAAAGGTGATATTGGCAATCTGAACGGTACGCAGGAGAACGGCTTCAGTCTTGCGCTTATTCATTGGACAAGTGATTATGTCGTTGGAATTACTACCCAATGAAACACCGCGTTACGAAGATCTGCCAAGGGGTGGTATACATATGAGAGCGCTTGCTCGTTAATAGAAACACACCACAAACACTTTGACAGCATGGACGAGGGCAGTCGCAAACCAGCGGCCCGAAAACCAACAGCACACAGTGAATAAAGTAATATGTGAATGAAATTGTTCGATCAACCATGCCTACTGCTCCATGGATCAACTGATGCAAAATATTTTTCTCAACTGGTATCGTCTGACGCCAATCAGAGACTACACTAAATAACAAAGTCTATGTTGTTTCAGTCGTCGTATAGTCTATTCTGTACAACACGATACCGCCGAAAAAAATCGATACGACACAATGCTACGCCGTAAGGGTCATTTACTGTGGTTTAGGGACAGAGTGAAAACGGAAGTTTTCAGGTTGATAATCGAGTATTAATTTAAAAATATTGACAACTTTTCAAACATTTTACATGCAACCCACACTAAATGACCCTTTACCAGATCAGGGGAAAGGACCAATTGGTATAAAATATCTATCCCAATTGAGATCATAAAATATCCCACTTTGGATATTTTTTTTATAATTCCATATTTTCAAGCTGGCATATTCTCCTAGTTATTTTGTTTGTTTAAAAACATCTTAGTCTCGATAAAACAGAAAATATGTTTGAATTATTAGAGCATTTACTCTATATTGCATGGTCACATACTGATAATAATTAGATATTCCTGTACATACAAAAACTGTAGACTGCATTTACTGAACCAATCTGCGTGTACAATGGACAGGTCTTTTTAAATGTCGGTTTTGAATTTCTTTTAGTTACCCCTATGAAAATGTTTGCATAATTGAGTTTCTGAGCCGAAACTATGAAAATCATGGATATATTGAGTTTCTGGTACAAAAAGATGATAACAATGAAAATATTGAGTATTTTTAAATTATAGGCGCGCCAATGGCGCGCCGAAAAATTGAGTTTTAGGAAATTCTCAAATTGAGTAGATGAAAGATTTTGGGCTAGAATAACCCCTGAGATGCTGTAAATCAAGTTTCGTATAGAACATTTGAATGGTATCAGAGATAAACATCATTAAAGATTCTGAATAAATTAAAGATGGCCACCAAGATTTCCGCCCAATCAGAGAAACCAGATCTGTCATTCATCGTAAGTCTCTTGATGCATCAATGATGTATACCAAATTTTCCACTGAGCACTCCAACGGAATCAGAGATAGATCATTAATGATTTTGCCTAAATTAAAGATGGCCACCAAAGGTTTTCAGTCAATCAGGTCCCGATTCAAAGTATCTGGATGTATTGATGATATATACCTACCTTCATATAAAACAATTGAATGGTAACCGAGATATGTATGCTATCATTATCGATTTCACATAAATTAAAGATGGCATCCAGGGTTCCCAGCTAATCAGAAAAGCCTGTTTGGTAATTCGTTGAAAGTTGCTTGATGTATCGATGATGTATATCAAATTTCGTATTGAACAGTTGAATGGTTTCCGAGATACGGATCATTATCCATTTTGCATGAAATTAAAGATGGCTGCTAAGGTCCCAATCAGGTCCCAATTCTAAAGGCTTCTGGTCCTTGACTAGGCAAATAAGCATACCAAATTTGGAATTCATCAGCGAAACAGTTTTCCGGCTATCTCGCTCACGAACGGACGTACGGACACAGGCCTTGCTTTTCGTCGAAATTCACGGGTATCCAAACGGATACTCGCAATTTCAGTTTACGGGTATCTACCAGTATCCACTAAAGTGACGAAAAATTGAAGTGTGGAGATTAAAGTGGAATAAACATTTATGTACTCTTTTCATGTTTACTGTTGTTAATAGGATAATTGATTCTCACATCATGTTGTTCCCCACCGCTGTGTTGCCATTCGATTCACTGAGCTGATATTTGACCGTTCAATCAACTGTCAATTTTACTGTGATAGGATGAGTGGATAAACTTTCTCTTGAGCAACCACAATAACATGCAGCATGATTTATGAAATTGTGTCAAGGATTGTCTCCTTCAATTAATTTAATTTGGAGCTGTAATTTGGAGTCACTTCAAAATTTTCGATTTAAGGTTATGGACCTTGATTATATTCTCATTATGGACTAAAAAATAACTCTGTCTCTCACTATGAATGTCACGGGTCACCAGCTCAGCTTCTGACTTCATTCATTACGAATGTTTATACTTAAGTGCTGCATATATAGTAATACCATCTTCATGACACCTAGCATATAACTTAAATATGTTGATGAATTGAACAAACACACAATATGAACTTAAAATTGAGTGATATAAGTCAAGAAATTACGAACAATTCCAATGAACACACATTTGAGAAGTTCACCACAGCACTAACTTCAGGGATTATAATGAGTTAATTTCGTGTTTTCGTCGTTATGTATGAAGACAAAACCATCCTTTACATTATCTGGCCATCCGTTGTAAGCCTGTACAGATATTGTCTTTCCTTTCGACATTTTCAAGCAGATTGGAATCAAGCCCTCTCGTGTCCTCCATGTTTACCGTTTGTAAACATCGACCATAACACGATAGTTTCCGCAATTGCATTCTCCTATGCACGGTTGTTTGTGTAAATGCCCGTAGCTACAGATGATACGACGAAAATCGCCCAGTACAAGAGAATGCACGCAGCTGCCATAATTCGTCGCCCACTTAGACGTCGTAAAAATATGAACTTCCGCCATTTGTAAAGCCTGCGGTCGATGATTTCTAGGTAAACTATCGTTTATTAAAGCCGAATATGGTTTTTTTGATAGACAAAATTTTCCCCAGACATTATTTTACGGGTATCCAAACAGATTCCCGTGAAGCGAATGAACGGGTATCTCCACGAGTATCGGATACCCGGATACCCGTCGAAACGCAAGGCCTGCGGACAGACGGACGTACAAGATGATGACAATACCCCATGGCCAAAAATGGCCGAGGGGTAAAAACATGGGTCTGTGCCTGATAAATTTTAAGCCTTTTGGGGTTGCAACTCATTCATAGAAAGCTCCCTGTACATGAACAACTGCACTGACAACTGCATGCCATCATCTGTCAGTCTGAAGACCAGCAAGGTTGAATTCAGTTCAATTCAGGAAATTGATCATATGCACAGTGTGCACCCAAACATTAGGAACACAGTTGTAATTAATATAGTAATATACGTGTGTAGACAAATGATTCGTGCAGAAGCTTCAGGGTAAATCCTATGATGTGCAATACAATTATTTGTTAGCAAAATTGAAGGAAATGTTGTCCTTCGTTTAAGATGACACGAAATTCAAAAATCAGGGATTCAGTACTGCGGGGATTTCCCCACCAGTTATTTCACATTATACTTCTGAAATAAAATATGGTTCATGCAAAAGCTTTAGGGTAAATCATATGATGTGGAATAGAATGATTTCATATAGCAAAATTGAAGGCCCATTTTGACTGGAACGGACAAGAAGAAGAGAAACTCAGTGGTGCCACCTTCAGGCAGATGTTGCTGAAATGCAATACGGACTGGCGTCCTGTTGCAAGGAATGCGTATTCCGAATTTCGGAATAACCCAACACAGCATTAGGAAGTTATCGCTTCGAACAGATGTACACGGAAAAAAATCTATTTTGACCCAGTGGCGCCACCTTCAGGCCGATGTTGCTGAAATGTAATACGGACTGGCGTCTTGTCACAAGGAATGCGTATTCTAATTTTGGAAGAATCCAACAAAACTTTAGGAAGTTATCGCTTCGAACAGACATGCACGGATGTACACGGACATCCACGGATGCAAAGAAGCAAGAACTAGTGGCGCCACCTTCAGGCAGATGTTGCTGAAATGCAATACGAACTGGCATCTTGTCGCAAGGTATGCATATTCCGAATTTCGGAAGAATCCAACAAAGCATTAGAAAGTTATCACTTCGAACAGACGTACACGGACATTCACGGATACGAAGAAGCAAGAACTAGTGGCGCCACCTTCAAGCAGATGTTGCTGAAATGCAATACGGACTGGTGTCTTGTCGCAAGGAATGCGTATGCCGAATTTCGGAAGAATCCAACTAAGCGTTAGAAAGTTATCGCTTCGAACAGACATGCACGGACACACGGACATCCACATACGCAAAGAAGCAAGAACTAGCGGCGCCACCTTCAGGCAGATGTTGCTGAAATGCAATACGGACTGGCGTCTTGCCGCAAGGAATGCATATTCCGAATTTCGGAAGAATCCAACAAAGCGTTAGAAAGTTATCGCTTCGAACAGACATGGACGGACACACGGACATCCACGGACACAAAGAAGCAAGAACCATTTTAAAGTCCCCGGCCGCGTTGCGGCGGGGGACAACAAGGAGGTACATTATACCAGTGCAAACACATATTTTGAATGGCCTAGCCTGTACATGGCCTAGAGTATATCTGCATTGAGAATGGATTTCAGCCCAATGATGTCCATAGTGAAGAGCATAATTTCTGTTACCGTAAGATGTCCATATCTGACATTGTATAATTGGCTGAACAAATCGCGATCAATTCTCAAATAGAATGTTTAGTTTTATTTAGTACTTTCAAAGTAGATTGGTTGGTTAAACAGATAATAAAATAGACTTGACCTCATAGAGGGCGCTGTTTCCGAAACCGGAAGTCGTTATCGCAACCGGACAAATTGGTAACAACAACAACGGTAACTGTACGATCATATTCAATAACCTTTTGTGGAAATTGTTTATGCTCTGCAATAAAGGGGTGAATGCTACATATTTTCATACCGAATAGATAACTCGGTCACGCTTGCTGTCGAGCCCAACAGTTGAAGACTGATTTTGTTTACGGAACCGGATAATCTTCTGTAATCTTGTTTGTACATGGCATTGTTTTTAACAATCATTGATATATGTATATCTATTTTTATGTTTCTATATGTATTCATGTATGAAAATAAGTAATAAGTAAAGTAAGTAGTAAGTTCAAATCTGATTATCCCAAAGACGATTTTTAAATCATTGTGGTAGTCCAAATATCATATGTGACTAGTTCAACAAGCTAAACAGTTAGGACGATCCACAGGGGCTTGTAGTTGGTCGGTTATTATGTCTCCCCCAACTATGTTGGGGGGAGACATCTAGTGTTTGTGCTGTCTGTCTGTCTGTCTGTCCGTCTGTCTGTCTGTCTGGATGGATGTCTGTCTCTCTGGATGGATGTCTGTCCGTCCCCTTGCCTTGTCTGCAAGATATCTTGAGAACTACTGGATGGAATTTCACCAAACTTGGATGGAAGCTTCATTGGGATAGCCCCCTCATTTGATTAGGTTTTGGTTTATGTGCGTGCATTCATCCGTGTCCGGTGTCCGTCCGTCCGTCCATCTACTTGTACATGTATATACAGGCCTTGTCTGCAAGATATCTTGAGAACTACTGGACGGAATTTCACCCCACTTGGATGGAAGCTTCAGTGGGATAGCCCCCTCATTTGATTAGGTTTTGGTGTGTGTGCGTGCATTCATCCATGTCCGGTGTCCGTCCGTCCGTCCATCTACTTGTACATGTATATACAGGCTTGTCTGCAAGATATCTGGAGAACTACTGGACGGAATTTCACCAAACTTGGACGGAAGCTTCATTGGGATAGCCCCCTCATTTGATTAGGTTTTGGTGTATGTGGGTGCATTCATCCGTGTCCAGTGTCCGTCCATCTACTTGTACATGTATATACAGGGCTCGAATTAGAGAAAATGCAATGGCCTGCTATTTTTCTTCGGATACGTAAAAATCGCAGGCCAAGCCTTAGATGACCTGCTATTAGTAAATTTGACCTGCAGTTTTTCGAAATTTCCAAGTTACTCGATTAAATTTGTGAATGCAATTTCCTCTTTTGCTATGAGGAATGCAATGTAGTATTTTGTGCCATGTTTTAGGCGTTTAGCATCGAATACGGTTACCACGCTGGCTTCTCGCTTGTCGGATGTTGTTAACGGATGCGGAAGTAATAACGGCAGGCATGCGCGCACACAACAAGCAACAAATTTTTTTTCCAGTTGGTCGCCATTTGTCGAGTGAGGCTAAAAATCTACTCGCCACATTGGCGACCTAATGTTTTATTCACTCGCCAATCCCTAGCGACCTTTCGATGTAATAAAGTGACAGACGAATCAGTCTTTCCAACAACATGATAATCCAGTGTTAGTTTGAAAAATAAAAGAGAAAAAAAAAATATTGCAGTGTACCCTCGAAATTTTGCGCGAAGGAAACGATCATTTGTGTGTCGGTTACGCAAATCCGAAATGGCTTGAATGAAAAGTCGGGTCAGGTGAAACAAAAGTTCCAAACTCTTCTCTGCAAACTTTTACCACATGACGTTTGTCTTTCAGCATATAAATTTACTGAGCTGGTTTTACTTGACTACAATTGTTTTAGAAGCGACACTGAAGTCAAAACGCACATGTCGTGCTTCAGGCATACCATCGCATTCTTGACCTTGAACTTGCAAATTCCCGCCAAGATTGTTTCATAGAATTTGTTTACTATAATTTTTACTATGATGATTTCATTGGCTGAGAACGATCAGCGGGTCGTGGATTAACTTTTCTAGGGCGAGCACGTGATCTTATTGTGTCACGCCTGTGCATGATTTCAAGACCACGTGGTCTCTATAAATAGACTCGTCGGCATTATTCTGTCATTATTTCCTGTACATTTTAGGCCTGATTGGATTTCGCTGCCTGATAAACTAAACACAAAAATACTTTGGCGACTAAACACTTCATTGACCAAAAATTCACTCGCCACTTTGCCGAGTTACTCTATTTTTTAATCGACACATTGGCGAGTGACTGGAAAATTCAGTCGCCAGTTGTCATTTTTTGTCGACCGGGTTTTGTGAGCACTGACAAGGGAGACAACTTCGGACCGACTTACTTGCCACAACAATCGGATCGGCGCCAGTTCAGTACTTCGAGCCGTACGAAAACATTTTGACGTACAAAGATTGCTGTAATGGTTTGGCAGTACGAATATTTTCAATATCGAACGGAGAATCGATCTTTAGGCATTTCATTCGCCTAAAAACTTATCGCCTGCTATTTTTTCACGATTTTTTTATTTTAGCAGGTCAATTTTCACTTGGCCTGCGACAGGCAAATTTTCGCCTGCTTTTCGCCAATAGCAGGGCGCCATTTCGAGCCCTGATATACAGGCCTTGTCTGCAAGATATCTTGAGAACTACTGGACGGAATTTCACCCCACTTGGATGGAAGCTTCAGTGGGATAGCCCCCTCATTTGATTAGGTTTTGGTGTGTGTGCGTGCATTCATCCATGTCCAGTGTCCGTCCGTCCATCCATCTACTTGTACATGTATATACAAGGCTTATCTGCAAGATATCTGGAGAACTACTGGACGGAATTTCACCAAACTTGGATGAAAGCTTCATTGGGATAGCCCCCTCATTTGACTAGGTTTTGGTGTGTGTGCATGCGTTCATCCGTGCCCGGTGTCCGTCCGTCCGTCCGTCCATCTACTTGTACATGTATATACAGGCCTTGTCTGCAAGATATCTTGAGAACTACTGGACGGAATTTCACCACACTTGGATGGCAGCTTCAGTGGGATAGCCCCCCTCATTTGATTAGGTTTTGGAGTGTGTGTGTGCATTCATCCATGTCCGGTGTTCGTCCGTCCGTCCATCTACTTGTACATGTATATACAGGGCTTGTCTGCAAGATATCTGGAGAACTACTAGACAGAATTTCACCAAACTTGGATGGAAGCTTCATTGGGATAGCTCCCTCATTTGACTAGGTTTTGGTGTGTGTGCATGCGTTCATCCCGTCCATCTGCTTGTACATGTATATACAGGCTTTGTCTGCAAGATATCTTGAGAACTATTGGATGGAATTTCACCAAACTTGGATGGAAGCTTCATTGGGATAGCCCCCACATTTGATCAGGTTTTGGTGTATGTGTGCATGCATCCATCCGTGTCCGGTGTCCGTCCATCCGTTCATCTACTTGTACATGTATGTACAATGAAAATCGCTTCTTTGTAATTAATATTTTTAGATACGCAGCTTTGTTTAAGATACTTATTGCTACATTAATTTTACAGCACTTACCCTTAAATTATGTGCCCATTCAAGGCAAGGTGGGAGGTTGGGGGAGACGTATGTTTTTGCTCAAAAAAACAACCAGCATAGGCTTCATGCCGGAGCGGCAACTCAAGGGTCAAAGCGGAACCTCTAGTTAATTATGATATTAATATTTATATATACTCTCTCCTACATGTACTCTATTATATCAAGGGGACTCAGTGGAAGCCACGCCTTTCCGCCAAACCCCCCGACCAAAACGGCAACTCACAGATTCAATAAAACTTTATTCGTCCTTATTTCTTACCACAACGTGCTCTCCAAACTTCAATTCATTAGTTCAAACTTAATAACTCTTCGATCTATTCCTTTTAATTGCGTAAATCCATCAATCAAGACAGCTTAACTCCCGCCCTTTCAACGTTTATGTCAAAGAACTGGGAACGGCAGTCGAGTGCACGTGACTAGCAAGTGACCCGCCGATACGGGCTGAATTTGCTCGCGAGATTGCAATGGCCGAAATTACTAGAAGGCTTTCACATTTTCTGCATTTGAATGTTAAATTTTAACCATCAGTATCACGCATAAGAGAAGGCACATACGGTACCAAAAAAGGTAATTTACAGAATTTTTATCTCTAAGCGACTGGGTCGACTGAGTGCATTCCGTTTTTCCGGTCTTGTAATCCTAAATTTTGATGGCGTCATGTGCGAGAATCAGAATCACACATAAGTATTATAAAAATGATGGCGGATTTCGTTTTTGAAAGGTCGAGCTCGATATTATTTTTTTTCCATTTATGAAAATGAAAGGAGTTGGACAGAGGAAATAAATAGCCAGGTATTTGGCAAATATACATGTATTCTATCCAAACGAGAGAAAATCGGTTGACCACATTGACTTTTTGAAGCAAAAATCCTCTCAATGTGATCCAGGCCTGGCAGCACAAATTCTGGGGGGGGGGGGGTGGGGGTGAGTGGGCGGAAAGTGCCCCTCTATATATTTTCGCTATCGCAAAGGTCAGAGGGCTGAAACTTACCACACTATATCTCTTTGGGTCAAGCTATACAAGAATATGTGGAAAAAAATCCAAGATGGCCAACATGGGGCCGTCACAGTCCTGTCATTTTCAAAAAGAGCATTTCTGGACAATTTATTGGTCAGGATTTTCGATTTTTTTTTTTTTTTTTCCTCAAAAAAACTCTATGATAAATTAGAAAATAATAATCTGATATGAAATAAAATCTGTTTTACCCACTTTCCCATGCAGAAAAGCAAAAAAATTGAAGAAATCTGACGAAAACATCACTTTTCTGATACCCCGGCCTACATGGCCACCATTTTGAATTTACCAATGATCCTCTGCTCGGGGTGTCATGCAAATAGGCACGAAATGACTCTGATATAAAAAGCGGAAAAGTCGTGGAGTTTCAGATCTCAAATTTTTGTTGTTCCGGAGATAGAAGCAAATAACCAACGGATGTGGAGGCGAAAAGTCACCCATCCCCCCCCCCCCTCCCCCATCAGGCCCGGTAGGGTTAAACCCTAAGTGTTCTCAATATCACAAAATTAAGTGTTAGTAAGGTTTATTTGTTGAACTAGAATACATGTTGATGTCTACTGTCCATATCACAGCTCATAGTGCAGTCCTACTGTTTCCAAAGGTAGGGGTTCTTGGACTACTAAATTGTCAAATTTTGATGCAATAATACACTGACATGATTATTGACAGATTTGAATGAATTCATGCAGCTTAGCTCCTCAAAATGTCACATTCCTTGCATCTATTAATCGGTGTAAAAAGGTTTAGGCTACTTGTACATGTATATACAGGCCTTGTCTGCAAGATATCTTGAGAACTACTGGACGGAATTTCACCCCACTTGGATGGAAGCTTCAGTGGGATAGCCCCCTCATTTGATTAGGTTTTGTTGTGTGTGCGTGCATTCATCCATGTTCGGTGTCCGTCCGTCCGTCCATCTACTTGTACATGTATATACAGGGCTTGTCTGCAAGATATCTGGAGAACTACTGGATGGAATTTCACCAAACTTGGACGGAAGCTTCATTGGGATAGCCCCCTCATTTGATTAGGTTTTGGTGTATGTGGGTGCATTCATCCATGTCCAGTGTCCGTCCATCCGTCCATCTACTTGTACATGTATAAACAGGCCTTGTCTGCAAGATATCTTGAGAACTACTGGACGGAATTTCACCCCACTTGGATAGAAGCTTCAGTGGGATAGCCCCCTCATTTGATTAGGTTTTGGTGTGTGTGCGTGCATTCGTCCATGTCCGGTGTCCGTCCGTCCATCCATCTACTTGTACATGTATATACAAGGCTTATCTGCAAGATATCTGGAGAACTACTGGACGGAATTTCACCAAACTTGGATGAAAGCTTCATTGGGATAGCCCCCTCATTTGACTAGGTTTTGGTGTGTGTGCATGCGTTCATCCGTGCCCGGTGTCCGTCCGTCCGTCCGTCCATCTACTTGTACATGTATATACAGGCCTTGTCTGCAAGATATCTTGAGAACTACTGGACGGAATTTCACCACACTTGGATGGAAGCTTCAGTGGGATAGCCCCCCCTCATTTGATTATGTTTGGTGTGTGTGTGTGCATTCGTCTATGTCCGGTGTCCATCCGTCCGTCCATCTACTTGTACATGTATATACAGGGCTTGTCTGCAAGATATCTGGAGAACTACTGGACAGAATTTCACCAAACTTGGATGGAAGCTTCACTGGGATAGCCCCCTCATTTGACTAGGTTTTGGTGTGTGTCCATGCGTTCGTCCGGTGTCCGTCCATCTGCTTGTACATGTATATACAGGCCTTGTCTGCAAGATATCTTGAGAACTATTGGATGGAATTTCACCAAACTTGGGTGGAAGCTTCATTGGGATAGCCCCCACATTTGATCAGGTTTTGGTGTATGTGTGCATGCATCCATCCGTGTCCGGTGTCCGTCCATCCGTTCATCTACTTGTACATGTATGTACAATGAAAATCGCTTCTTTGTAATTAATATTTTTAGATACGCAGCTTTGTTTAAGATACTTATTGCTACATTAATTTTACAGCACTTACCCTTAAATTATGTGCCCATTCAAGGCAAGGTGGGAGGTTGGGGGAGACGTATGTTTTTGCTCAAAAAAACAACCAGCATAGGCTTCATGCCGGAGCGGCAACTCAAGGGTCAAAGCGGAACCTCTAGTTAATTATGATATTAATATTTATATATACTCTCTCCTACATGTACTCTATTATATCAAGGGGACTCAGTGGAAGCCACGCCTTTCCGCCAAACCCCCCGACCAAAACGGCAACTCACAGATTCAATAAAACTTTATTCGTCCTTATTTCTTACCACAACGTGCTCTCCAAACTTCAATTCATTAGTTCAAACTTAATAACTCTTCGATCTATTCCTTTTAATTGCGTAAATCCATCAATCAAGACAGCTCAACTCCCGCCCTTTCAACGTTTATGTCAAAGAACTGAGAACGGCAGTCGAGTGCACGTGACTAGCAAGTGACCCGCCGATACGGGCTGAATTTGCTCGCGAGATTTCAATGGCCGAAATTACTATAAGGCTTTCACATTTTCTGCATTTGAATGTTAAATTTTAACCATCAGTATCACGCATAAGAGAAGGCACATACGGTACCAAAAAAGGTAATTTACAGAATTTTTATCTCTAAGCGACTGGGTCGACTGAGTGCATTCCGTTTTTCCGGTCTTGTAATCCTAAATTTTGATGGCGTCATGTGCGAGAATCAGAATCACACATAAGTATTATAAAAATGATGGCGGATTTCGTTTTTGAAAGGTCGAGCTCGATATTATTTTTTTTCCATTTATGAAAATGAAAGGAGTTGGACAGAGGAAATAAATAGCCAGGTATTTGGCAAATATACATGTATTCTATCCAAACGAGAGAAAATCGGTTGACCACATTGACTTTTTGAAGCAAAAATCCTCTCAATGTGATCCAGGCCTGGCAGCACAAATTCTGGGGGGGGGGGGGTGGGGGTGAGTGGGCGGAAAGTGCCCCTCTATATATTTTCGCTATCGCAAAGGTCAGAGGGCTGAAACTTACCACACTATATCTCTTTGGGTCAAGCTATACAAGAATATGTGGAAAAAAATCCAAGATGGCCAACATGGGGCCGTCACAGTCCTGTCATTTTCAAAAAGAGCATTTCTGGACAATTTATTGGTCAGGATTTTCGATTTTTTTTTTTTTTTTTCCTCAAAAAAACTCTATGATAAATTAGAAAATAATAATCTGATATGAAATAAAATCTGTTTTACCCACTTTCCCATGCAGAAAAGCAAAAAAATTGAAGAAATCTGACGAAAACATCACTTTTCTGATACCCCGGCCTACATGGCCACCATTTTGAATTTACCAATGATCCTCTGCTCGGGGTGTCATGCAAATAGGCACGAAATGACTCTGATATAAAAAGCGGAAAAGTCGTGGAGTTTCAGATCCAGCCCTCGAAATTTGGCGTAACCGAAACGATCGGTTACGTGTCGGTTACGTGGTTGTAAATTCAGCAGAACGAATAATCGGTTACGTAAAAAATCGACTTGCGCTACGGTATGACGAGTGCCATTGAAAATGTCTGGCCGACCGGCCCAGTGACAGTCATCAATCGTTGCCTTACCGGTCTATATTTCTCCTCTATGGTATCTTCGAATCATGCTTCGGAGTTTATACACGTTTTTATTATGGAATTAGTATCATGAACGTGTGATTTTGCATCAGAAAGAAATAAAAACACGGATGTTCGAAACGAAAAAAACTGACATTTTGATGGCGCAAAAAACCGGAAGCATGCGCTATCAAGGGGACACAACTCCCAACATACAAAGCCTGAATTCATCCAATCAAATGCGGGTCAACTCTACAGCGTGGGACAGCACGCACACGGAAGTGGATGGACCGCAGATTCGATGCATGCGGCTCAAAGCGAAAATTGACTCTGTGAACATAAAAACATTCCAGAAGTGGTCATTTCACGATGACTTTAGAAAAGTTTTGTCTGCATTTGTTTTACTTTCTACACATTTCACATTTTATTTTTTTCAACACCGTCTCTTTTATTCCATGCCTGGGTGCTTCTTGCTGAATTTCTGACGAATAAGTTGCACATGTTACATCGCAGTTTGAGAATATTGCCGTCAGCTGCTGTTTCAAGGACTCTCAAAACAATTTTGTATTTTATTGTAATAATATATATATAATAATATATAATACACATTTTCAGAATTTTTTTTGGCTAACCTGTTGACATAACCAATGGGTTACGCAACCTAGTCGTACGTAACCGAACAATAGGTTACGTGAACATCGTGACCCAGAACTATTTTTGGGTTACGCAAATTTTTCAAATTTCGAGGCCTGCAGATCTCAAATTTTTGTTGTTCCGGAGATAGAAGCAAATAACCAACGGGTGTGGGGAGGCGAAAAGTCACCCATCCCCCCCCCCCTCCCCCATCAGGCCCGGTAGGGTTAAACCCTATGTTCTCAATATCACAAAATTAAGTGTTAGTAAGGTTTAGTTTGTTGAACTAGAATACATGTTGATGTCTACTGATCCATATCACAGTCACATAGTGCAGTCCTACTGTTTCCAAAGGTAGGGCTCTGGACTACTAAAATTGTCAAATTTTGATGCAATAATACACTGACATGATTATTGACAGATTTGAATGAATTCATGCAGCTTAGCTCCTCAAAATGTCACATTCCTTGCATCTATTAATCGGTGTAAAAAGGTTAGGCAGCCTTCAATGTTTGCACAAGCAGGGAGGATACTTAGATGTACACCCCGAAGCGTGTTGGTGATTATGTGATATTTTGAGATACGGCCCCAGTGTGTTAAATAGGAAAACAAATTCTGGTTGCCCATGATATGCAATCACAGACAACCAACATATCCAACTGCATTGCAATTGAAGCAGAATCTGGTTACCCAAAGGAAATTTTTGTTGCCACGGGCAAAGAGCTATTTTGCACCCTGTATGGGGTCTAACCAAATTATCACTAGAAACGGACTCAAGGTAGAAAGTTTATGCTCGCTTTTTCGTAATTCTTGGAAGACCTATTCGTCTAGACATGCTTTCATGTACATCCTGTGACCACCCAGAATGCTTTACGGAGTCCTATTGAAAATATGTAGACGCCATCTTCCAAGGATTGCTTTTGTGTGCTGAAGCATCAGCAGTTCATTTATACTTGAGAGTGTGGTTGTCAGCTCTTTATTTTCTGAAAATCTCATCATTTTCCAAGGTCGTTCTGAAGCAAGATTTCTATATCTGGACCTCCCTTCGTTTACCGATGGACATGTACAGCCCAATCGAACATCCAAATAATAAGCCCTGTGGGGCTTCCGGGGATTGACCTGCGATGTCGTCGTGCACATCACAGGTCATGGTAAGAATAGGCTTCAGCTCCTCAGAGAGCTTGTCATAAGAGGCGACTAACTGAGGCACCCGTGGGGTTCCCGGGTGTGAAAAGGAATAGGACCCCACCCATGTGGTTCCCGGCTGTGAAAAGGAATAGGACCCAACGTTGTGATATGACTGAAATATGGTTTAAAGCGACATTAAATCATATTCACTCAGTCTCACTCCAAATAATAAAAGAAAGACTGTCAGTCACCCATGATTGTATCAGACTAGATTTGTGGGGTATGAACACTTCCCCCACTGAGATGTCCCCATCAGTCACCCATGATTGTATCGGACTAGATTTGTGGGGTATGAACACTTCCCCCACTGAGATGTCCCCATCAGTCACCCATGATTGTATCAGACTAGATTTGTGGGGTATGAACACTTCCCCCACTGAGATGTCCCCATCAGTCACCCATGATTGTATCGGGCTAGATTTGTGGGGTATGAACACTTCCCCCACTGAGATGTCCCCATCAGTCACCCATGATTGTATCAGACTGATATGAACACTTCCCCCACTGAGATGTCCCCATCAGTCACCCATGATTGTATCGGGCTAGATTTGTGGGGTATGAACACTTCCCCCACTGAGATGTCCCCATCAGTCACCCATGATTGTATCGGGCTAGATTTGTGGGGTATGAACACTTCCCCCACTGAGATGTCCCCATCAGTCACCCTTGATTGTATCGGGCTAGATTTGTGGGGTATGAACACTTCCCCCACCGAGATGTCCATGGATCAGTCACCCATGATTGTATCGGGCTAGATTTGTGGGGTATGAACACTTCCCCCACTGAGATGTCCCCATCTGTCACCCATGTTTGTATCAGACTAGATTTGTGGGGTATGAACACTTCCCCCACTGAGATGTCCCCGTCAGTCACCCATGATTGTATCGGGCTAGATTTGTGGGGTATGAACACTTCCCCCACTGAGATGTCCCCATCAGTCACCCATGATTGTATCGGGCTAGATTTGTGGGGTATGAACACTTCCCCCACTGAGATGTCCATGGATCAGTCACCCATGATTGTATCGGGCTAGATTTGTGGGGTATGAACACTTCCCCCACTGAGATGTCCCCATCTGTCACCCATGATTGTATCAGACTAGATTTGTGGGGTATGAACACTTCCCCCACTGAGATGTCCCCATCAGTCACCCATGATTGTATCGGACTAGATTTGTGGGGTATGAACACTTCGAGATGTCCCCATCTGTCACCCATGATTGTATCAGACTAGATTTGTGGGGTATGAACACTTCCCCCACTGAGATGTCCATGGATCAGTCACCCATGATTGTATCAGACTAGATTTGTGGGTATGAACGCTTCCCCCACTGAGATGTCCCCATCAGTCACCCATGATTGTATCAGACTAGATTTGTGGGGTTTGAACACTTCCCCCGCTGAGATGTCCCCATCAGTCACCCATGATTGTATCAGACTAGATTTGTGAGGTATGAACACTTCCCCCACTGAGATGTCCATGGATCAGTCACCCATGATTGTATCAGACTAGATTTGTGGGTATGAACGCTTCCCCCACTGAGATGTCCCCATCAGTCACCCATGATTGTATCAGACTAGATTTGTGGGTATGAACACTTCCCCCACTGAGATGTCCCCGTCAGTCACCCATGATTGTATCGGACTAGATTTGTGAGGTATGAACACTTCCCCCACTGAGATGTCCCCATCTGACATTTCCCCCACTGTACAATAAAATTGTTTACATGTAGTGTTTGCATTGGTTAATGATAAACAAAAACAAAATAACCAGGAAGAAACACTTTTACCTCTGTACATTGACTTATATATATATGTACACATTGATGGGGGCATGAACAATTGTTTACTTTTTATTCACATTCCACATAAAATACTGCTCAATATGTATGAATATAATGTATATTGGACGGGTTCTGACACAGACAGGTTTATGTTTGGAGGAGACCAACACCATGGATTTATCCCACCCCCTTAAATATGACAAGTTTATATAACTTAATGATAGCTTACATGTTGTATACATGAATGTACTTTGATAGGTTTATGTAAGCACTAGTAAATCACTGGCTCACACAGCAGAGATGTTTGAATTGTGACAGTGAAAGAAAATTTATACTTGTTTCAGAATATCGAATTCCGCTTCAGTCATGGTCTAATGCATCACAGACAGAATAGCTTCTTAGTATCTCAGGATAATATGTTCTGTATAGAAATGATATATGTTTGATGATAGTAGATATATCTATAGCTAGTACCTTACAAAGTGGCAGAGTAGTAGTCTGATCAATTTCATCCAATCCGATTCCTTTTCCAATGATACATTGTACCTGTGGGCAGTGTATATGATCTGTGAATAGTGAAAAAGTGAGATATGTTGGCTTATTAGATTAAACTAGCCAAGAAAGTGTGAGATAGGCGAGTTTAGGCCACTAATAATTAATGGTTCATTTCCCGTAACCAGCCATCATCTATATTTTGAAGGCAAATAATTAAAATCCATGAGGGATTTACATTTTCATGAGTCAAACTTGCTCATTTTCTTCATATTTGTATACGGTACAATTAATAATTATCGCACTCAGCGTGTGTATTTTTACAAGCAAGGTTACGAGAAACAAACAGTTAATTAACAGTGGCCTTAAGGATACCATGGTTACGGGATAGATTGTGTACCTGTTCTTACACATTTACATAATTTAGATAATGTCTATGAAACTGTGCCATTGTCATCATTGTATTGTGGTTTAATAAAAATGTAAGCTTATTGTTATTCATTTGATCCACCAATAGGTAAATATTTTTGTATCCACTTTTGAGAAATTGGTAAATGATAAACATTAAATATTCAAATTATGGAGCAGATCAATGTAAGAATATGCATGGCAGCGAACTCAAATTTTCAAGTTAAAAAAAAAAAATGATTGGGTCCGATCCTAAAATATTTTGTGTAGTCGGGGGATTACCTCAAACAGAGACATTTTTATGAATGGCCCCAGTGCTCTGGTGGAATAACTACAGGGTTCTCATTAATTGGGTATCTCAGAAAACAGGCCAAACTCAGAAGTAGGAGGCTCAATTCTTGCAGAATAACCAATTTACCATCGATTACTTCTGTTTCACTGATTAGAGTAGGCGGCTCAAAAGTGCAAGTAGACATTTTTACAGTAATCCGTCTAATAATTCAATCACAGGAAGTGAAATAAATAAAATCTGGGGTAGTCAAATATATTCAAACAAGAAGTTGACAAATTGGTCCAAAATCATGCAGATAATCCATTAATCATGCAGATAATCCATTAATCATGCAGATAATCCATTAATCATGCAGATAATCCATTAATCGTGCAGATAATCCATTATTTCTTTGTTTTTTCAATGATTTTAGAGAGTGATCAAATAAGGTAACACGGGGTAACTTTGACAGTAGGACAACTTTGACACCTTTTTTTCCTACGAAGTAGGCTACAGATCGCAAATTGTCCGGTAATGAGTGAGTCAGTCAGTCCATCCGAATCCTTTCGTCGGCAAAATCAGGAGAACCGTTGAAATTAGAACCTTGATTTTTGGCATGAACGTGCATTAGGGCATTGTTACCAGCAAGTTCTGAGCTGACCGAATTCTGATGATAATTTGATTTATAATTATTTTTTTTATTATTTATTGATGGCTCAGCGAGTGCACTGTCATGCCCACCGGGAACCCTTGGCTGTATGTTTCACTGTATATATAACACAGTACAAAACCTGGTGGGATATGCCATCCGTAATTGTTTTGAGAGCTAGAGGTCACAGCAGTGTAGCTGGGTCACCCTCAATAGGCCTATAAACAGATCAGAACTAACAGTCTGATAGGCTTGGGATTCGAGAATGCAGTTCATACTGCCATGGCAGGGTCCGAAATGGCGGCCAGCTATTGGCTAAAAGCAGGCCAAAATTCTGACATAGCAGGTGATGTTAAAAATTGGCCTGCTAAAAATAAAAAAATAAAAAAATAAAAAATAAATAGCAGGCCATAATTTTCTAGCAATTTGACCATACCTTGAACAATAAAGTATTTATTTCCGTACATTGTTTGCAAGTTCACAAAATTTATCGCCGGTATTAACTTAGCAAACAAATAAAGTAAAAAAACCACGTGGACGGACTTATGGCTTGCATTTCCGGTTCCGTTTCTCGACAGTGAGGAGAAGCAACGCTTTGACAGGAATGACTTGCCAGTAAAAGGATGCAAAAAAGCATCAAACTATCGACTTTAAAGTCCTGGAACTTCGATTGTCTCGAAGTTTTACAAATGAGAAACGCAATGGGCAAGTCGTCATTAGCGTCTGTTGTAGCTTATGTAAGCAGTACGGAGATAGGATAAAATCTGTTCTAAATTTTCAACCAACATGGTTAAACGGCGTTCACCACAAACGTCAAAAAAGACTCTGTTGTTACACACGCGAACAGCGAACCCCATAAAAGAGCCCAGACATTAGAAAGAGATGCTATCCTAAGAGAAAAAGGCCAGATGCCGGTCACATCTACAGTGATAGGTCAGGCATTAAATAAACTGTTCGATATAGCATTCCTGATCGCCAAAAAAGAAATGTCATTTTCAATTAGGACAACCTTCCAACCATTAAACATGTTAAAGTTCAATAATGTTCACTCTCAGTATCTAGTAACTAATAAGAGCTGTCAATCTGTACATGCCAACAAGAGATGGTTCAAATTATAGTTTTTATACGCCCGCCCAAAAGGCGGACGTATTATGTGATGGCGGTTTCCGTCCGTCTGTCCGTCTGTCTGTCTGTCCGTCTGTCCGTCTGTCCGGTTCTCGTGTCCGGTCTATATCTGGGACAGTTTCCTATCCACAGCTTCAATTTTTGGTGAGTGGATACCCTACGGGGAGACGATGTGTCGTGTACCAAAATGAAGGTCGAGGTCACAGGTCAAAGGTCACTGGCCTAAAAAACAGGAAATCACTGAAGTGTTCGTGTCCGGTCTATATCTGTGACCGTTTTCTATCCACAGTTGCAATTTTTTGTGAGTGGATACACCAGGTGGAGACGATGTGTCGCGTACCGAAATTGAGGTCGAGGTCAGAGGTCAAAGGTCACTGTTGCCAAAAATCAGGAAATCATTGATCGTTGACAGTTTTCTATCTACAGTTCTAATTTTTGGTGAGTGGATGCCCTATGGGGGGAACGATGTGTTGCATATTAAATGTAGGTCAAGGTCAGAGGTCAAAGGTCAATGTGATTGAAAAATCAGGAAATCGTTAAAAATTACTAATTTTTTGTGTGTGGGTTCAATAGGCGGAAATGAAGTGATGCATACCAAAATTAGGTCAAGGTCACAGGTCACTGACCCAAAAATTAGGATATTATTGAAAATAACATTTTTTTGTGTCAGTAGATACATTAGGGGGACACAATGTGTCACATACCAAAATGTAGGTCAAGGTCAAAGTTCAAGGTCACTGACCCCAAAATCGTGAAATTGTTAAAAATCATGATTTTTGGTGTCCATTGAGAAATTGAGGGGAGACGGTTTGTCATGTACCAAAATTTAGGCCAAGGTCAAAGGTCAAGGTCACTGTGACCCCAAAATCAGGAAATCATTAAAAATCATGATTTTTTGTGTGCATTGATAGATTGAGGGAAGACGATGTGTTGTGTACCAAAATTGAGGTCAAGGTCAAAGGTCAAGGTCACTGTGACCCCAAAATCAAGAAATTATTAAAAATCACATTTTCATATGCCTGTCGAAGACGAGGTCGTGTAATGAGATGTTGCGTTCTGTCCATTCATCCATTAACATTTGTTGTCCATGCGATAGCTCTAGTTTCAAGGTATGGATTGGTACCAAACTTTGAGTATACCTTACTCGCATGGCAAAGTGGAGCCATACATATGAGATCAATTTGTCAAAGGTCTAGATCTCAGTCCCCCAAAACTGAATCAAGCTTAGCTGACTAAATGTGTTGGAATATTGTTGGAATATTCGAAGTTCTTTTCCCTGCATTTATATGGTATTGTCCTGTGGAGTTGTCTCTCATGTTTGAAACAGCTACATTAAGTTAAACTGTTGTGAAATAAAAACCATACATTTACTAATTTAACGGAAAGAGGAGTCCTTTATGAACTTCACACCTGTTTATTAACTCAAGAACAAAGGTTTACTTCATCACTTTCTTCTTCCTTCATGAAAAATTCTCTCGTCTGGAAGGAATCCATTTGCAGGAAAACTACTATTTTCTTGTGTTTGACTATTGTCGATTTCAGTGTGGGATATGTGAGCTCTCAGCTCTTGCTTCAAGGTCAACTAGTTACCAAGAGTTAAGCTCATTTTAGTTTATCATTCAACATAAGATATGATATATGTTACATTCTTATAAGCAACAAATTGTTGACCTTTCTCTGGATTGCTAGATCAATTGGAATCAAGGCTATTAAACAACCTTGAAATTTGAACCAATGTAACTCCAGATATACGGGCGTATATTGAAGCCCCTTGGGCTCTTGTTTTCCTGTGAAATTGGATAGATAAAATGCATAAGCAAATTAACAAATGAATGATCCTTACTGTATGTGTTAAATTAACTATTTTCATATGAATTTGCACAGGTTGAAAACAATAGCTGTCCAATTATAAAAATAGCAGGTGATGTTTAATTTGACCTGCGATTTTTCTCTGAAGAAAAAAAAATAGCAGGTCATCAAAAGTTTTCTATTTCGGACCCTGCATGGTGTAATAATTAAATTGTTCTTAGAGGTCAGAGCAGGGGAGAGAAAAATAAACAGATCTGCCTGCGAGTTAAAAAAATATCACAACAGATGGTACCGGTATTACATTAAACCATCGACAGTGCAGATTCTATGAGTTCACATGTTGACGTCTTTATTAATTTATTACCATTCCAGGGGACATTTGAACAGCTGCCATTAACTTGAGACACACACTTTTGCTATATACACACATTTTTATTAACTGCTACATTATGGGAAACAAAATTAAACAGATATGTAATCAGTATTAAGAGTCTGTATTTAAGATGCTAAGTACAATCCTCAAATTCTACATTCATCAGATTGCCGATACCCAAAATGTGTTGTCTCATATATCTAGGTAACAACGTGATGTAGAGATGCTATTTATTCGTCTTTGTACCGGTCATGCTCAGGAGAATGACATATAATCATTATTACCTTGTGCCGAGAAGGTGTTGGTCTGGAGTTGAATTACCGTAAACTACATAAATGCTACCTTTCTACTATAGGACTATATACTATTTTAGAAGTAGTAATCATTGATATAGTAGCTTTATCCAATTCTTTCTTGTTGCCAATATTTTCAGTAATTTTGTGTATTTGGGGTAACTTTGACACCACATTCGCCATTGATTCCCATGATGATGTCAAAGTTACCCCAGCTCAACATGTCAAAGTTACCCCAGATGGTTTGCTATGACTTTGATGATGCATGTCAATGTTACCCCAGGGCATTCACCATGGGGTAACACTGACACATGTTCTTCTTCTTCAAATTTACATGCAATAAAGTATCTGTGGTTATCACATTAATAATTAGGATAGATCCAAATGTACCCAGTGTTGACAAAGTGTGGTTCTGGTCTTCAAATCAGCTCGGAGATAAAGTTGTGTCAAATTTACCCTGTGTTACCTTATATTAGAACAGCTTATTGGATTTTGTTCCCAAAATTGGGTTTGATTGAATTTTGATAGGGGGATTCAATTATTAGATGGATAACCATAATATTAGTTCAATAGACAATGGTACCGGTATTAGTTCAATAGACAATGGTACCAGCATTAGTTCAATAGACAATGGTACCGGCATTAGTTCAATAGACAACGGTACCGGCATTAGTTCAATAGACAACGGTACTGGCATTAGTTCAATAGGCAATGGTACCGGCATTAGTTCAATAGACAATGGTACCAGTATTAGTTCAATAGACAATGGTACCAGTATTAGTTCAATAGACAATGGTACCGGTATTAGTTCAATAGACAATGGTACCGGTATTAGTTCAATAGACAATGGTACCGGGATTAGTTCAATAGACAATGGTACCGGCATTAGTTCAATATACAATGGTACCGGCATTAGTTCAATAGACAATGGTACCGGGATTAGTTCAATAGACAATGGTACCGGCATTAGTTCAATAGACAATGGTACCGGTATTAGTTCAATAGACAATGGTACCGGCATTAGTTCAATAGACAATGGTACCGGCATTAGTTCAATAGACAATGGTACCGGCATTAGTTCAATAGACAATGGTACCGGCATTAGTTCAATGGACAACGGTACCGGCATTAGTTCAATAGACAATGGTACCGGCATTAGTTCAATAGACAATGGTACCGGCATCAGTTCAATAGACAATGGTACCGACATTAGTTCAATAGACAATGGTACCGGTATTAGTTCAATAGACAATGGTATTAGTATTACTTCAATAGACAATGGTACCGGTATTAGTTCAATAGACAATGGTACCGGTATTAGTTCAATAGACAATGATACCGGCATTAGTTCAATAGACAATGGTACCGGCATTAGTTCAATAGACAACGGTACCGGCATTAGTTCAATAGACAACGGTACCGGCATTAGTTCAATAGACAACGGTACCGGTATTAGTTCAATAGACAATGGTACCGGTATAAGTTCAATAGACAATGGTACCGGCATTATTTCAATAGACAATGGTACCGGTATTAGTTCAATAGACAATGGAGACCGCACTGCGGTGGTCTAATGGTTAGAGCGTCGGCCTCGTAAGCGGTAGGTACTGGGTTCGATCCCAGGCCGGGTCATACCTAAGACTTGAAAAATGGAACTTGTTGCTCCCTCGCTTATGCTCAGCATTAAGAGGATAGAACAAGGACTGGTTCGCTCGGTGTCAGTATAATGTGACTGAGTGGGGTGTCATGTCTGCCTACGGCATGATATTTCAGTGGGACAGCACTATAAAATCGCAGCATTAGATCTGCTCTGTTACAAGTAGGTTCCCCTGCCTCTCCCCCTCCCCTCCCATCCCTTCCCCGTCATGATATAGCTGGAAAAATGTTGAAAGCGACGTTAAACCCTATTCACTCACTCACTCAATAGACAGTGGTACCGGTATTAGTTCAATAGACAATGGTACCGCCATTACTTCAATAGACAATGGTACCGGTATTAGTTCAATAGACGATGGTACCGGTATTAGTTCAATAGACGATGGTACCGGTATTAGTTCAATAGACAATGGTACCGGCATTAGTTCAATAGACAACGGTACCGGTATTAGTTCAATAGACAACGGTACCGGTATAAGTTCAATAGACAATGGTACCGGTATAAGTTCAATAGACGATGGTACCGGCATTAGTTCAATAGACAATGGTACCGGTATTAGTTCAATAGACGATGGTACCGGTATTAGTTCAATAGACGATGGTACCGGCATTAGTTCAATAGACAATGGTACCGGTATTAGTTCAATAGACAATGGTACCGGTATTACTTCAATAGACAATGGTACCGGCATTAGTTCAATAGACAATGGTACCGGTATTAGTTCAATAGACAATGGTACCGGTATTAGTTCAATAGACAATGGTACCGGTATTAGTTCAATAGACAATGGTACCGGTATTAGTTCAATAGACAATGGTACCGGCATTAGTTCAATAGACGATGGTACCGGTATTAGTTCAATAGACAATGGTACCGGTATTAGTTCAATAGACAATGGTACCGGCATAAGTTCAATAGACGATGGTACCAGTATCATGTCTCATTGTGTCTGCACATATACACATGTATAGATGTATAATGTATGTACATGTACAAACAGACATGAACGTTTAGTTTTCTTTTTATATTAACTGTATAATAATATCTCATATTATTATAAGACCAAGGTTGAATGGAGATATTTATATACATCTACATGTATTCTCGCTTTTTCACCATTTCAGGCCGTGATGAAGGACATGATGTACACACTGACCCAGAGGCAATTAAGGGTGATTAACTCCGATAATGTATCATCATGGGATGTCATTATGGAAGATTAGAACCTGGACAGAAAAAAGGCCAGCAGTGAAGGTTATTTATTACTGGAGGTAGAAGGAAGAAATAGGCGACACGATATGTCGTGATTGAATGCTTATTGATGTATGACGATCCATGGTGAAAATGCTGTAGCATATTGTGAACATGTGAGGAAAGCTGAGAGGATTACTGTAACCTTATGCTTGACATCTACAAAAATATTTTCTCAGAACTAGAGAGATTAAACTTCCCTGTATGATCAGTGATAAATCTCTATCCACATACAGAATACATTACAGGAGAGTTACAGGCATTGTGGACTGACATTCCCCACTGTGTACTTTGTGCAAACCTGTGTGCCCGTTGTCGTACACCGAGACCCCCACTTTTGAGCCTCAGGAAATTTCAATTTTTTTTGTGTGTGCTTGTCTGCAGTGTTAGAATTTACATTCATACTTCCTGAATATAATCCCTGGCTATAGAAATGTCACATTTAGCCAGGAGTACCAGTATTGAAGATTTCAATAGGAGATAGCTCTAGATGATATCCCGGCACTCACATGTAATATTGCCAGTTTCGTACTGTATTATTTAACCAGGTGTGTGACACAGCATGACTGGAGATAGCTGTATAACACAGGGACATGTTTAACACTGAGGTACAAAAAACTTCCTTATTCAGGGAACACTGACTAATCCTTGCAAGAATAACACTTGGCCCTGATATGAACGATATCACGATCCAGGAGAACTTACTGTATGAAAATGAAATTTGATCCGTTCAGCATTGTTTAGCCATTGTGTTCAGCCCAATATTTATGCCAGTGTAATGGCTATTAACATGCTACTGTCGTTGGACAGGACTTTTACATGGTACCATGGACTTTTACAGCTATTGCTTACCTGAGAATTATAGACGAGATCTCAGACTGACCGAGCAGTGAGTCAGAATTACCTGTGATTACTCCAAGAAGGTGTGGTCATCATGCCAAAGTCTGGTCGTTCTCAGTCTTTACCACGGTCCGCTCAAGCGCCCTCCGCCAAAAATGATGGGTTCTTCTCCAGACTCAAAAGGAGGTTCCGGATAGGCAGTAAAGGGAGCTACAGTGTTGGAGGTTTGGATGAAGCCATCAGCGGCTCCGGACAGTATATTCCCCGGACCCCGTGGCGGCCTGGCTTGCCCGGTGACCTGGCGGAGAATTCAGTGGGGGATTCCGAGATGGGATCGGACACGGGGCACCAGATAGCTTGCTCCATCAGTGGTTCAAAGATAGATACTGACATGAATGCTAGTTCTACCTTGGTGTGTCAAAGGGCCGATATGAAGAAATATCGGTACAGTAAAAACCAAAGAATGAAAACCAAAGACAAGTCGACAAGGAATACCGTAATGAATTCTGAGCTGTTTAAACAAGAAATGAAGAGTGAACAATCTACCCTATCGAACACTGTCGATAATTCTTCAGCAGACCAAGCTGGTATAGCGACTATTGAAGGGGACATCATTTTGGATACCCCACCTAAACTGGTCAGTTCTGAGGAACAGGAAATGGTTAAGACATATTCAGGCGATGTTTTGCAGAATGACTTTGTCTTGGCTGAAGAAAGTGCTATAGATTTAGATGATGAGGTATTCGCCTCGACCGTTCCATTAGGACCACCACAAGCTAGCAGCTCTTTGTTGACCAGTACGGCTGTGCCTGAATTGATAGAAGAACCTGGCTATGAGACGTTGGAGAACATTCGTCAACAAATCAAGGACAAGACTGAAGGGGGTAGTGCTCAAGTTGTGATACCCGAGGAGCCAATAACTTCTGACTTGGGGGATAATCTTCATGAAAAACGTGATAGTGGTGCTGAGATCAAGGAACAGACCTCAAAGACTAGCTTGGATAGTGGACTAGGTAGTCCAAGCCAGGGGATGCAGAGTCCCAACCTGGACTGTGAGCGCAGTAGTGCAGGCTCAGTGACCAGTGAGAAAGGGAGCTCTTCATTCACTGGAGGTAAAGTGCTTGATACACGGATGGTCAGCAGCTTTCACACCGTCCACCCTGGTCCAGTCTGTCAGAGGCCGGAGGAGGAGGAGTTGGAGCGGGAGGAGGAGATCTACTCCAATTTCCAAATCCCCTTCCGTAAGCAGTCTGTGAAGAAGTCCCAATCTGATCCAGCAGATGTCCGTGTTTGTAACGTAGTAGGGGAAGTTCTGGAGGAGGTCGGCTCATCTGAAGATGGAACGTCACATACATCACCCAACTCTGCTCAAACATCACATACGTCACCCAACTCTGCTCGCAGCTCCACAGGTCAATCAGACCAAACCGAACCCAACCCTTCATGTTACGCGCCACCTCCACTGCCCGATCGCCGGTACTTAGTCATCACAAATGACACCGAAACCCTGCAAGATGCTGCACTTGAGACAGAGGAAGTTCTGGAGGAGATCTCCTCATCTGAAGATGGAACGTCACATACATCGCCCAACTCTGCTCAAACGTCACATACATCACCCAACTCTGCTCGCAGCTCCACTGGTCAATCAGACCAAACCGAACCCACCAAATCTGCTACAGATAATGATCTGAGATCAGAGGCAGACTTTATTCCTGCTGGGGCTGAGGCACATGTGACAGAACTGCTTGACGCGATCTTATCTGATGAGAGTCCTCCTCCTTTACCTGATAGGAAATACTCTACGACAGATCTGCAGCTCACTGATATACTGGGGGAAGAGGAAGAAAGTCCTGACATCCTTGTTAACAGTAAAATATCCTCAACTCAACCTGATACAAACAACAAATTTGAGATACTGGGTCAACAAGGGTGTAGTGCTTTCTGTGAAAATTTGATCTCAACAAATGAGGACCATTCAGAGGATGTATTATATAAAGGAAACTGTGTGGAGTGTGAAGCCGGAACTGGTCCAACTAGTTTTGAGGAAGCTGTTAAACCCCCTGGCCTACATGCACAGAAGGGAGTAGGTGTACTTCAGCATGACAGTGTTGTCAATAATAGAAGTTTGAGTTCTAACGAAGAGGAGACCGTCTTATCGAGTGAACTATCAGCCGTGCCGAGTGTGTTAGTTACATGTAATGAACACACAGAAGAATTTGCAGCTACAAGATCTGAGGTAAATTCTACAGTAGGTGCTGAGAGAAACGCTTCATGTACTAACAGTGCTGGTGGTCTTGAACTGCATGGTGTGAACGGTAACATCGGGGAGTTGTCCGGACAAGTCTCGCCCAAAGGGAACAGAAGGTCGACAGATAAGGTCATGGTTGACGTGATACGGGGCTCTGTCATCTTAAGGGATGACAATCCTGTCAACAACAACAACACTATGGAAACGGTTGACGTTAAACACCCTCATGACGAGGAAAGTATTAATCATCGCGGTAGTTCTGATACACCCATGTCCGAGGATGTAACGGACACACAGACTATTTGTTTGGGGCGACATAGTAAGAGTACTAAACTACCCAGCAGTGGTGTTGTTGGCTCGTTGGATATCAGGACTGACGAGGCTGTGCATAGTGTTGATAGTAGATCGACGACACCATCTCGGCCTAATGTCGAGGACAGGCATGTGTTATGTGCCGATGAGGATCGTGTAAATGAACATGATTCGGTGGCTTTGACTGAGCCCACCTGCAGCCTTCCCAATGTGTCAGAGCCATCTGAAGGGAACCTTTATCACGACGACGAACCTATCCATATGACATTAGAGGAAGTATTGGGTCCCAACCACCCTGTCAACATAGCATCAGCAAAGGTGAAGCGATCATCCAGACAGACAGGTAAGACATGACTTAACCTATACAGTAAACACTAATAATTCAATAGCAAGAAGTGTAAACTTAAATAGGGGGAAGTGTAAACTCTAAAATGATTCAATAGTAAGTGTAAACTCTATAATACTTCAATAGCAAGCGATGTAAACTCCCTAATAATTAAGTTAAAGGAAGTGTAAACTCTCTAATTATTCAATAGGTAGAACAAGAATGCAAACTCGCTGATAATTCAAAATCAAGAAGTATAAACTCTCTAATACTTCAATAGCAAGCGATGTAAACTCTCTAATTATTCAATAGCAAGAAGTGTAAACTCTCTAATACTTCAATTGCAGGAAGTGTAAACTCTCTAATTATTCAATAGGAAGAAGTGTAAACTCATGAATTATTCAATAGGAAGAAGTGTAAACTCATTAATAATTCAATATCAAGAAGTGTAAACTCTCTAATACTTCAATAGCAAGCGATGTAAACTCTCTAATTATTCAATAGCAGGAAGTGTAAACTCTCTAATACTTCAATTGCAGGAAGTGTAAACTCTCTAATTATTCAATAGGAAGAAGTGTAAACTCATTAATAATTCAATATCAAGAAGTGTAAACTCTCTAATACTTCAATAGCAAGCGATGTAAACTCTCTAATTATTCAATAGCAAGAAGTGTAAACTCCCTAATAATTAAGTTAAAGGAAGTGTAAACTCTCTAATTATTCAATAGGTAGAACTGTAAACAAGAATGCAAACTCGCTGATAATTCAATATCAAGAAGTGTAAACTCTCTAATACTTCAATAGCAAGCGATGTAAACTCTCTAATTATTCAATAGCAAGAAGTGTAAACTCCCTAATAATTAAGTTAAAGGAAGTGTAAACTCTCTAATTATTCAATAGGTAGTACTGTAAACAAGAATGCAAACTCGCTGATAATTCAATATCAAGAAGTGTACACTCGCTAATAATTCAATAACAGGAAGTGTAAACTCTCTAATTATTCAATAGGAAGAAGTGTAAACTCTCTAATACTTCAATCGGAAGAAGTGTAAACTCTCTAATACTTCAATCGGAAGAAGTGTAAACTCTCTAATTATTCAATCGGAAGAAGTGTAAACTCTCTAATTATTCAATAGGAAGAAGTGTAAACTCATTAATAATTCAATAGCAAGAGGAGTAAACTCCCTAATAATTCAATTGCAGGAAGTGTAAACTCTAATAATTCAATAACAGGAAGTGTAAACTCATTAATAATTCAATAGCAAGAGGAGTAAACTCCCTAATAATTCAATTGCAGGAAGTGTAAACTCTCTAATTATTCAATAGGAATAAGTGTAAACTCATTAATAATTGAATATCAAGAAGTGTAAACTCTCTAATACTTCAATAGCAAGCGATGTAAACTCTCTAATTATTCAATAGCAAGAAGTGTAAACTCCCTAATAATTAAGTTAAAGGAAGTGTAAACTCTCTAATTATTCAATAGGTAGTACTGTAAACAAGAATGCAAACTCGCTGATAATTCAATATCAAGAAGTGTACACTCGCTAATAATTCAATAACAGGAAGTGTAAACTCTCTAATTATTCAATAGGAAGAAGTGTAAACTCTCTAATACTTCAATCGGAAGAAGTGTAAACTCTCTAATACTTCAATCGGAAGGAAGAAGTGTACACTCTCAAATGATTCAATAGGAAGAAGTGTACACTCTCAAATGATTCAATAGGAAGAATTGTAAACTCATTAATAATTCAATAGCAAGATGAGTAAACTCCCTAATAATTCAATTGCAGGAAGTGTACACTCTCAAATGATTCAATAGGAAGAAGTGTACACTCTCAAATGATTCATGTACACTCTCAAATGATTCAATAGGAAGAATTGTAAACTCTCTAATAATTCAATAACAGGAAGTGTAAACTCCCTAATAATTCAATTGCAGGAAGTGTACACTCTCAAATGATTCAATAGGAAGAAGTGTACACTCTCAAATGATTCAATAGGAAGAAGTGTACACTCTCAAATGATTCAATAGGAAGAATTGTAAACTCATTAATAATTCAATAGCAAGATGAGTAAACTCCCTAATAATTCAATTGCAGGAAGTGTACACTCTCAAATGATTCAATAGGAAGAAGTGTACACTCTCAAATGATTCAATAGGAAGAAGTGTAAACTCTAATCATTCAATAGATGGGAAATATGAACTCTAATAATTCAATAGCAAGAAGTGTAAACTCATTCATAATTCAATATCCGGAAGTGTATACTCTGTAATAATTCAGTAGCAAGCGGTGAAGACTGATAATTCAATAGAGGGGAAATGTGAACTCTAATAATTCAATAGCAAGAAGTGTATACTCTCTGATAATTCAGTAGCAGGAAGTGAACCCTGTAATAATTCTATAGCAAGGATTGAATTATAGGGATTGCAACAGATTGAATTGAGACAGTACAGTACATGTATTACTAAGAAATGAAGAGTACATATACTCGGCTGACATGATGTTGACAACATGTCGACATAATGTCAACCCAGTGTTGGCCTACATGTAATCTTGGAATGATTGTTTTGGGAAGTGTTCAGATTGTTTCAGCTGTTTGGAATGACTACCTTGAAATATATCCTGTTGGATTAAATGGCATTCAAACATGTCCGACTGCTCGGGGACATTGGGCAATGAAAGAACCAAAATTGGGTCAACATGGGGTCAGTATTATTAGTACATGTAGCTCCCTCTGGTGTTTTTATCCACATGAGCCTCCCTATAATTAGCCCTAAAAGCATAAAGTGTTTATAAAGTGACCTGCTGGAGTGTACATGTATACAGGCTGCCTGGTAGTTACATATAGTTGACCTAGAATGGTAGCTGTAACAACTGACAGTGTAAACATCGTAAACAAGCTACATGCTTCCTCTGATCGGCCACTATGGTAGATTAGTACATGACCCACATACAACCTGCTTTATTTTCTCTCTCTCACAATAATGTACATGTTGTAAAAGTATTCCTGAATTTGTATTTTAAGGGGTTTCATTCTGTTAACCTAGAATATCCCTGAACCATTTTCAACCGCTAAAAGTTCACCCATTACTAGTATTAGACAGGAAAACTCATCTCTTAGACAGGAAAGCTCTTGCAGTTTTACAGTTTCTCATATATTTTAACCTGCAATATTGGCACTTATCTGTATTGCCTGAAGTTGACATGCTAAAAAATACATTTTTGCAACTAATTCCGAGTAATAATGCGGTAAAAACTTCAGTGAAGAAATTGAATATTGAAAATTTTAACTTGTTTTCTGAGATGGGATGTACATGTACCCTAAAATCCCACAAATGATTTATAAAATAATATGACGATTTTTTTAATATTCTGTTTTCTTCATGTAGTCATGTACTTCAATAAAAGACTATTATTTAGGGGGCTTTACCATAAAGATGTGTGTAAGCTTCATGTAAAGAAACTCCTTAGGTTCCAGTTTCCCTTTGCGATACCTTATCACTTATTGCTCAGTTACATTGCAGTTAATGAACTCAGCAAAATGAGTTACATGTACATATTTTTTGAAAGCCATTCATTCAGGGAATGAAATAATGACAATTTTGTTCTGCTGACTAACTACAACTGACTAATTTGAGCGAAAATAGAGCAGTTTGTGAAAATTTAGCCTTCCCATATCCTCGCTAATAACCTCTGAAGTATTCATTTAACATATTTGAACTTTTAGATTCATATAATATAGTTCAAATAAAATTAGCTGGTCTCATTTTTCATAGATCCTGTAGCTTTAGCTGTGAAAAGCTCGATATAGGGATCTTACCTTTCCAAAAAAGTTGATAAAAGTTTTAGACTTAGAAAATATTTCCTGTCCACAGCTTCTCGGCCTCGCCCTATGTCTCCTGAATTAAGCCCCTCCCAACTCCTCTCCCCCCCTAAATCCTTATATATTCCGGTATCTTACATCACGCTACACGTATTCAACCCATAGACTAATCTCTGAAGGATGTCACCACCCCTGGGGCACCAGATGTTAAAGTTTTGTAGTTAATTTTTTTTTTCTAACCACAGCTTCTCAGCTTCATACTAACCTACTAAAGGATATGAGATCCTGTGTACATTGTATAATACAAACACACATGCCGGATCACCTACAATATATTCATAGTAATTACTGATAGATTGGTGACATTTTTTCAGAAGTACAATATGGAAGTACTGAACCCCTGTTAGTTTTGAATTTCATGATGCCTTAACTGAAGGACACCATTTTCTTCAATTTCATATGATTTACCCTAAAGCTTTTGCACGAACCATATTTGTGTCCACAGATTTAACTTACTATAAACTTATTATTGTCCCCCGCTACTTAGTAGGGGGGGACTTAGAAACACCGGTGTCCGTAATTCCGTAAGATCTTCTTGTCCGGACAATAACTCGTGAACGATTCAACCGATCAACTTCAAACTTGGGGTGTGCCTTCACATTGGCGAGAGGACGGTTGGGATTGTTTTTCAGTAATGTGCGTAATCCAATATGGCCGCCGTCAGCCATTTTGGATTATAAGCAGTACGATCTTAGATTTTCTTGTCCGGACAATAACTCGTGAACGATTTAACCGATCAACTTCAAACTTGGGGTGTGCCTTGACATTGGTGAGAGGACGGTTGGGATTGTTTTCCAGCAATGTGCGTAATCAAATATGGCCGCCGTCAGCCATTTTGGATTATAAGCAGTTCGATCTTAGATTTTCTTGTCCGGACAATAACTCGTGAACGATTTAACCGATCAACTTCAAACTTGGGGTATGCCTTGACATTGGTGAGAGGACGGTTGGGATTGTTTTTCAGCAATGTGCGTAATCTAATATGGCCGCCATCAGCCATATTGGATTATAAGCAATTGGATTTTAGATTTTCTTGTCCGGACAATAACTCATGAACGATTTAGCCGATCAACTTCAAACTTTGTGTGTGCGTTGACATTGGTGAGAGGACGGTTGTAATTGTTTTTCAGCAATGTGTGTAATCTAATATGGCCGCCGTCAGCCATATTGGATTATAAGCAGTTGGATCTTGTCCGGACAACAACTCGAGAACAATTCAACCGATCTACTTTATATGTGGGGAGTGCCTTGACATTGTTGAGAGGAGGATTAGGATTGTGTTTCAAGGACGTGCTTGATCCAATATGGTCACCATCAGTACTGGATTTCATTGGATTTTAAGCAGTTTGATCTTGTCCGGACAATAACTGGAGTACGATTCAACTGATCTACTTCAAACTTGGGGAGTGCCTTGACATCGGTGAGAGGACGGTTTGGATTTTTTTTCAGCGATGTGCATAATCCAATATGGCCACCGTCAGCCATATTGGATTATAAGCAGTTGGATCTTAGATTTTCTTGTCCGGACAATAACTCGTGAACGATTTAATCGATCAACTTCAAATTTGGGGTGTGCCTTGACATTGGTGAGAGGACGGTTGGGATTGTTTTCCAGCAATGTGCGTAATCTAATATGGCCGCCGTCAGCCATATTGGATTGTAAGCAGTTGAATCTTGTCTGGACAATAACTCGAGAACGATTCAACCGATCTACTTCATACCTGGGGAGTGCCTTGACATTGTTGAGAGGAGGATTAGGATTGTTTTTCAAGGACGTGCTTAATCCAATATGGCCACCATCGGCCATACTGGATTTCATTGGATTTTAAGCAGTTTGATCTTGTCCGGAAAATAGCTGGAGTACGATTCAACTGATCTACTTCAAACTTGGGGAGTCCCTTGACCTTAGTGAGAGGACAGTCATGTATTATGTTTTATGGATGTGCATAATCCAATATGGGTGCCATCTGCTGTATTAGATTATGTTAAGCTCATCAGCGATATCTCCATTTTCAAATCATACTCTTATCAATGATATGAGATATCATCGACCCCAAAAAATCGACCATAGAGGTCCATGGCCCCCGCAGCAGCAGCGCCAGTTATGGTGGATGTAATCCACCATAACTGGTGCTGCTAGCGGGGGACATGGACCTCTATGGTCGATTTTTATCCTAAAGTTTGGGTGCACATTGTGCATTTGATAAATTCCCTGTATTAAATTTCTGATCTTGTGGTTCCTCAGACTGACAGATGACGGCATGTAGTTGTCAGTGTGGTTGTTTCATGTGCAGTGACCTTCCATGGCCTTCATTTTAGCACAATCGCCACTACCCTCGAGAGCATGTCCCTACTCCCCGGGGCACTGAGGCCCCACCCTCTATCTTCTAAACTGAGCCTTGCCCGACCTCATACCCTGATAATTTCAGGAGCTTACACTAGCCTCAGGAGTAGCCCTACCCTCTATTTCCAAACTAACCCTCGCCTGACCCTTATATATTCCATTTGAGTAATGTATCCAAAATATCTCGGCAGAAAGTTGAAAGGACCTGGTTGCGGTTTAATGAGATTTTGGCCCTCATGAGGTGTGGTTTGAAGTGCCAAAATGAAATATCACGTATGAGATAAAAGAGAGATAAAATTGTGAAGCTTTCACCTCAAAATAGACAATTTTGCACAAATCCACTACTTCATAATGTTATTAAGAAAAACATTAGACCCACGGCCTACGAAATACTTCAAGCGTACATGTAGGACAAGATAATATAAATACGCCAATTGAAAAATTTCTTCCGTACCGGAATCTGATATTCCATTTCGGCACTCCAAACCACTCCTCATCATGCTCATGGGGAACAAAATCTCATTTAACCGCACCAGGTCCTTTGTGTGTGGTCTGCAATGTTGGTATAATTCTACCACCCTTCAATGCATTGCAACCTCAAAGGGGCTTGATTTATCAAGCGGAGACCCATGTTTAAATTTCATCCAGGAACAGATTTTGGTAATGAGGTATTTTCTTTCTCCCAAGTGGGAATTCTCATCTCATGATCAAGTTAAGGCCATTGTCACTTGATTGGTTGTTTAGCCTGACCTTGATTATTTAAATACACATGCTACATGCTATAATTATTTATTATTAATTTGATTAAACTGCAAATCAATTATTTTTTGAATTTGAAGAAAATAAGCGAGTTTCACTCATGAACATGTAAATCCCTCATCTATTTTGATTATTTGCCCTCAAAATATAGATGAGGGCTGGTCATGCTAAACAACCAATCAAGTGACAATATTAATGGCCTAAACATAACTGTCTCAATACCATTGAGAATCTCAGCTCCTGCTTGTGCAGAATATTAAAATTTTTAGAATATAAAATAATATTCAATTCAACATAGCATAGTGGTAGGTGGAGGTTTACAAACTGAATTCAAAAGGATTCATGCTGGTCTGAGCTCAAACTGTATACCACATATATTTTTGTATTATTAGAATTCGATGAAGTCCGGGCATTTAGAGAAAGCATGCAGCAGCTGAAAGAGGTATGTATATATTACAGTGTTGATTTATATGTAAATGGAATCTGAACGACGGACCAGATGCTTGTAATTTGTATAACTCATGATTTGCTTCTTGGGATAATTCCCAACCTTCACTGTCGACCTTACCTCATCCTTCAATGTTGACCTTACCTCATCCTTCACTTTTGACCTTACCTCATCCTTCACTGTCGACCTTAGCCCATCCTTCACTGTCGACCTTACCTCATCCATGTATGTAGAATTTGGATGTACGAATGTGAAAAAACATAGAAATTATGTTGTTGATGTTATTTAAAGTACTTTAGGTACATTTAGAAGATAGAAAATCCATAAAACACAACAGATCAGTGCTGCTTAATTTCCATTTTCAGTTTACAAAAGTTACCTGCCCTGATAAGATAAGCGATAAATAGGTCGGGGAGAACAACCCTGGTTGTAAAATGGTTTGATTAGGCCTAACAAACTTAATAAGTTGGTTCCAGGCATTCCTGCATCATCTATGTCATAACTTTATACGCCTGCCCCAAAAAAGTGAACATATTATGTCTTGGAGATTTCCGTTCGTTCATCGGTCCATCCCTTCATATCCAGTCTATATCTATGTCAGTTGTCTATCTAAGCTCCCAGTTCCAGTTTTTGGTGAGTTGATACCCTTTGGAGAGCCTATTTGTCGCAGACCAAAAAGGAAATCAAGGTTTAAGAGGTCACTGGCCTATAAAACAGGAAATTATTGAACCGTTTGTGACAGTTTCCTATCTACAGTGGCAATTTTTATATGAGTGGGTATACACAAGTGAAAGCGAAGTATCGCATATAAAAATTGAGGTCAAGGCCTAAGGTCACTGACCCAAAATATGGAAATCATCAAAATTCGCAAGTTTTTGTGTCAGTAGATACATTGAGGGGAGACCATGTATCACATACCAAAATTAAGGTCAAGTAAACAGTACTTTTGATGTTGTGAATTTTGTTATCTCCCCTCACACATTCAATAACATAGTTATCTCCCCTCACACATTCAATAACATAGTTATCACCCCTTGTCACCCTCTAGCAACAGAGCGGAAGTAATGTTAGTGCACACTGTTTATCAAATTAATGGCACGAGGCATGGACTACATGTGCGTGTCTCTGACATGTCTGATGATATGGCGGGTGGTTGGTCGGGTGGTTGGGCGGGTGGTTAGTGGGTGGTTGGGCGGGTGGTTGGGTGGGTTCAGGTTCCTGTCGCTTCAATGCATTTTGCTGAGAAGCAACAGGAACTTGATAATGTGATATCTAGCACTGTAATATCACTTGTCTCCATTGCACCATGTAAGCGTCCTGTCTTTGTCTTGTGTGCTGTCCTCAGTGTTTTATAGGGTGGATGAAGGGTGTCTGGTTCCATGCTGCTTCAGAGATTTCTTTTTTGAAGTAGCAGGAACACAACTGGGCTGGGTGGTGCTTACATGTAGTTGGCTCGTCGTGATATAGCTGAAATATTGTTGAAAGCGACGTTAAATTCTATTCACTCAATCACGGTGATGATATGATATACCAACACGACCCTAAAATCATGTTAACAATGCATGAAATTCTGCAAACAGAGACTGTCGAACAAATTTGGAGAATTCTGAATTCGGCCAAAAGACAGTGTCAAGCTTAACATCATTCGAAAACAAGTATGTAACAAAACAATAATTAAAAGAATAAAAAGCTGCCCTCCCATTCCAGTTTTAAAAAAAAATGCCTGAGAACCAACTCATTAAGTTTGTTAGGCCTGATAACCTGTTTGATCATCAAATCCACTAATTTGACTGTTTCAGTGTGGCTGGTACTGGGGTCCGTTAAACAGCGAGGAGGCGGAAATCAAGCTGTCCAATAAGCCGGATGGATCATTCTTGGTGCGGGACAGCGCCAACGAGAACTACATCCTCAGTCTCACCTTCAAATCTCAAGGAAAAGTTCATCACACGAGAATAGAACATTTCAAAGGTGAACATGGTGAATAGCTTTGATAAATATATATATATGTTCGTTAGAATGAATTGAATTGAATTGAATTGAATTGAATTTTTTTATTCACCAACCGAGAAATTGATAACAAATTAACACATGATGTAATGATATATACACAGATGTCGATAAAGAAGAAGGATATGGTGATCGGCGGGAGAAAACCCCAGGGGGCTTGTGGTATCCCAGCATAATACAAAAGGCATATACATTTACAAAAGCATTCATGCTAGACATATATCTGACAGGCTATGTTATACAGGTTAAAGAGAACTTCAACTACCTCTCTAAAATGGAGGTAAAAAAATGGCCTGCTACGTAGCTCACTTAAAGGTGAAATGTAAAGGTTTTCATATATTCCTTTTAATATTCTTCATGAGTTAGTTAATGATGGAAATGTCAGCCTGTCTACTTCGTTTGGTTTTATTTGAAGTATTTTGTGCACAAGTAGCTTTAGAAAAATGCTCCAGATTTGGTAACTCTAGCACTGCCGATTTTAGAAATGAAATCCGCATTGCTTATTTGCCCGTTTGATGCTACATGTAGTTTGTGACGTCACACCAGATCATCCGTCAACACTTGTAACGCCAGTGGCTGGTCTGATGTGACCTCACATAAGGAAAGATAAGTGAGGACAGTTTGCAAATCTGAATTAAGCTGAGCTTTGGTTACGAACTTTTTGAAAGCTTCTAGCAGTCAAACTACTTTAAGTATAATCAAGTGAAGTAGATAGACCGATATTTCTAACATTATTCAAGCTATATAACATATGAAAAAGGAAAATCTAAAAACCATTTCACCTTCAAGTGTAGGAGTACTAACCTGCACTAGTACTACCATCATCAAAACCACTCAGATACATGATTATAATCACCATGTAGATTTTATGATCTTCAAAATGATTATTCCTTGTTCTTTTCAGGAAAATTCGGATTTTGGTCTCAACCTGAATCTCACGGGAAGGCAACGATTAAGGAGTTCATAGAACAGGCCATGGAGAACTCACGGAGTGGACATTTCAAGTACTTCTTACGGGCCCAAGGTCCAGGCCTACCACCCATCGCTATGTACCTACTCTATCCTATATCCCGTTTCAAGTCGATGCGCTCATTAATGCACATGTGCCGCTTCACAATTCTTCAGCTTGTACGACGGGACCATGTGGACAATTTACCCATTCCGCTGAGGATAAAGAAATACCTCCAGGAACACCAGTATTATGCAGAAATCATTGACGATGAAGCCGACGACGTCATAGGCTTCGAAGGAAATAATAATATAATACGGAGGTAGAGTTACCTCCCTTGAATGTGATCTGAGTTGATCATATTCCCAGATTATGATCTGAGTGAGTTATCTCTGCTGATTGTGAACATAATAAGTTATCTCCACGGATTGTGATCTGATGAGCTCTCCCCTCCAGTTATATGGGCAAGTTATCTCCCCTGATTGTGATCTGATTGAGTTATCTCCCCTGTTAGTGATATGGGGGGATGTATCTCAAGTTAGACAGTGACTCTATGGCACTCTTCACGTCTATGTACATACCTCTAAGCTTATCCGAGTCATTATTGTATGGGATAGGAGTATTTGTCTTGTGATAAAATTACCTTTGGCCTGAACATATAGTAAACAGTCTCCTGGGCAGACTTTATAAACCTATAACCATCTGCTAAGGGGCAGTTTTACAGACGCACTGATTGGCCAAATTTTAAATCACAATGCCACTATAATGAGAGTCAGCGATTTAATTAAATCGTTAAGCAGTTTGGGAGAGTACCACTTCTATATAGATTCTCATAGCAACCTCTTAGTCACAGAGTACAGGGGTCGAAATCTACACCTGTCTACCTGTCAGGGGACAGGTAATTTTTGAAAGAGACAGGTAGTAAAATAAAGTACCTGTCTCCAGTGACAGATGCCCAATAATTTTTTTTTGGTGTTCGAAATATTTCTCTGACAAAATTCTTTCAATTAGTGCATGGAGACAAGGTGTGTTAATTTATTGGAATCTTGCAACATGTAGCTTTGTCATTAATCTTGAATTACATGTAGCTGACAATTTCAACAATCACATGTTCAGGTAAATCTTAAAGGTGACAGGTAAACATTTTGTTCACCTGTCTCATGTGACAGGTAAATTATTTTGAACATTTCGACCCCTGGAGTATGTCGCCATGCTGTGTAGATTCCCTGGACTGATGTCCGTGTAGTAGGCACCATACTGTCTAGATTCCCTGGACTGATGTCCGTGTAGTAGGCACCATACTGTCTAGATTCCCTGGACTGATGTTCATGTAGTAGACACCATGCTGTCTAGATTCCCTGGACTGATGTCCGTGTAGTAGGCACCATACTGTCTAGATTCCCTGGACTGATGTCCGTGTAGTAGACACCATACTGTCTAGATTCCCTGGACTGATGTCCGTGTAGTAGGCAACATGCTGTCTAGATTCCCTGGACTGATGTAGACACCATGCTGTCTAGAATCCCTGTACTGATGTACGTGTAGTAGACACCATGCTGTCTAGATTCCTAGGACTGATGTCTGTGTAGTAGATACCATGCTGTCTAGATACCCTGGACTGATGTACGTGTTGTAGACACCATGCTGTCTAGATACCCTGGACTGATGTACGTGTAGTATACACCATACTGTCTAGATACCCTGGACTGATGTACGTGTAGTAGACACCATACTGTCTAGATACCCTGGACTGATGTACGTGTAGTAGACACCATGCTGTCTAGATACCCTGGACTGATGTACGTGTAGTATACACCATACTGTCTAGATACCCTGGACTGATGTACGTGTAGTATACACCATGCTGTCTAGATTCCCTGGACTGATGTCTGTGTAGTAGACACCATGCTGTCTAGATACCCTGGACTGATGTACGTGTTGTAGACACCATGCTGTCTAGATACCCTGGACTGATGTCTGTGTAGTAGACACCATGCTGTCTAGATACCCTGGACTGATGTACGTGTAGTATACACCATGCTGTCTAGATACCCTGGACTGATGTCTGTGTAGTAGACACCATGCTGTCTAGATACCCTGGACTGATGTACGTGTAGTAGACACCATGCTGTCTAGATACCCTGGACTGATGTACGTGTAGTAGACACCATGCTGTCTAGAATCCCTGGACTGATGTACGTGTAGTAGACACCATGCTGTCTAGAATCCCTGGACTGATGTACGTGTAGTAGACACCATGCTGTCTAGATACCCTGGACTGATGTACGCCTTAGTAGACACCATGCTGTCTAGAATACCTGGACTGATGTACGTGTAGTAGACACCATGCTGTCTAGAATCCCTGGACTGATGTACGTGTAGTAGACACCATGCTGTCTAGATACCCTGGACTGATGTACGTGTAGTATACACCATACTGTCTAGATACCCTGGACTGATGTACGTGTAGTAGACACCATGCTGTCTAGATTCCCTGGACTGATGTACGTGTAGTAGACACCATGCTGTCTAGATTCCCTGGACTGATGTACATGTAGTAGACACCATGCTGTCTAGATTCCCTGGACTGATGTACATGTAGTAGACACCATGCTGTCTAGATTCCCTGGACTGATGTACATGTAGTAGACACCATGCTGTCTAGATTCCCTGTACTGATGTACATGTAGTAGACACCATGCTGTCTAGATACCCTGGACTGATGTACATGTAGTAGACACCATGCTGTCTAGATTCCCTGGACTGATGTACGTGTAGTAGACACCATGCTGTCTAGATTCCCTGGACTGATGTACTTGTAGTAGACACCATGCTGTCTAGATTCCCTGGACTGATGTCCGTGTAGTAGACACCATGCTGTCTAGATTCCCTGTACTGATGTACGTGTAGTAGACACCATGCTGTCTAGATTCCCTGTACTGATGTACGTGTAGTAGACACCATGCTGTCTAGATTCCCTGGACTGATGTACGTGTAGTAGACACCATGCTGTCTAGATACCCTGGACTGATGTACGTGTAGTAGACACCATGCTGTCTAGATTCCCTGGACTGATGTATGTGTAGTAGACACCATGCTGTCTAGATACCCTGGACTGATGTACATGTAGTAGACACCATGCTGTCTAGATCCCTGGACTGATGTACGTGTAGTAGACATCATGCTGTCTACCCTGGACTGATGTACGTGTAGTAGACACCATGCTGTCTAGATACCCTGGACTGATGTATGTGTAGTAGACACCATGCTGTCTAGATACCCTGGACTGATGTACATGTAGTAGACACCATGCTGTCTAGATACCCTGGACTGATGTACATGTAGTAGACACCATGCTGTCTAGATACCCTGGACTGATGTACGTGTAGTAGACATCATGCTGTCTAGATACCCTGGACTGATGTACATGTAGTATACATGTACACCATGCTGTCTAGATTCCCTGGACTGATGTACATGTAGTATACACCATGCTGTCTAGATACCCTGGACTGATGTACATGTAGTATACACCATGCTGTCTAGATACCCTGGACTGATGTACATGTAGTATACACCATGCTGTCTAGATACCCTGGACTGATGTACATGTAGTATACACCATGCTGTCTAGATTCCCTGGACTGATGTACATGTAGTATACACCATGCTGTCTAGATACCCTGGACTGATGTACGTGTAGTATACACCATACTGTCTAGATTCCCTGGACTGATGTACATGTAGTATACACCATGCTGTCTAGATACCCTGGACTGATGTACATGTAGTATACACCATACTGTCTAGATTCCCTGGACTGATGTACATGTAGTATACACCATACTGTCTAGATTCCCTGGACTGATGTACATGTAGTATACACCATACTGTCTAGATACCCTGGACTGATGTACATGTAGTATACACCATGCTGTCTAGATACCCTGGACTGATGTACATGTAGTATACACCATACTGTCTAGATACCCTGGACTGATGTACATGTAGTATACACCATACTGTCTAGATTCCCTGGACTGATGTACATGTAGTATACACCATACTGTCTAGATTCCCTGGACTGATGTACATGTAGTATACACCATACTGTCTAGATACCCTGGACTGATGTACATGTAGTATACACCATGCTGTCTAGATACCCTGGACTGATGTACATGTAGTATACACCATACTGTCTAGATACCCTGGACTGATGTACATGTAGTATACACCATGCTGTCTAGATACCCTGGACTGATGTACATGTAGTATACACCATACTGTCTAGATACCCTGGACTGATGTACATGTAGTATACACCATACTGTCTAGATACCCTGGACTGATGTACATGTAGTATACACCATACTGTCTAGATTCCCTGGACTGATGTACATGTAGTATACACCATACTGTCTAGATTCCCTGGACTGATGTACATGTAGTATACACCATACTGTCTAGATACCCTGGACTGATGTACATGTAGTATACACCATGCTGTCTAGATACCCTGGACTGATGTACATGTAGTATACCTTGCTGTCTAGATACCCTGGACTGATGTACATGTAGTATACACCATACTGTCTAGATACCCTGGACTGATGTACATGTAGTATACACCATACTGTCTAGATACCCTGGACTGATGTACATGTAGTATACACCATACTGTCTAGATTCCCTGGACTGATGTACATGTAGTATACACCATACTGTCTAGATTCCCTGGACTGATGTACATGTAGTATACACCATACTGTCTAGATACCCTGGACTGATGTACATGTAGTATACACCATACTGTCTAGATACCCTGGACTGATGTACATGTAGTATACACCATGCTGTCTAGATTCCCTGGACTGATGTACATGTAGTATACACCATACTGTCTAGATTCCCTGGACTGATGTACATGTAGTAGACACCATGCTGTCTAGATTCCCTGTACTGATGTACATGTAGTATACACCATGCTGTCTAGATACCCTGGACTGATGTACATGTAGTAGACACCATGCTGTCTAGATTCCCTGTACTGATGTACATGTAGTATACACCATGCTGTCTAGATACCCTGGACTGATGTACATGTAGTAGACACCATGCTGTCTAGATACCCTGGACTGATGTACATGTAGTAGACACCATGCTGTCTACAATCCCTGGGACTGATGTACATGTAGT
>JAVTVY010012452.1:0-55927 GCA_036873755.1 Hanleya hanleyi
ACCATGTGGGAATAAGGACCTACAAGAGGCTTGGCCTAAATTGAATTTTATTGTACAAGCACTCAAGATGAGCAGGTACATAACAAATGTAACATACAATCACAAAAATACAGTGGCAATAGTTTTGGTCCAATACAACATGGCCTAGTGCGAGTTGTCTCCCTTGCGTAATAAGGTTCAGATGGCGCTATGATTGGAAAGCTGCGATTATCCGGGGGAATGATGTCAATTGCCATCGTATGCGCCATTTTGTGACACAAAACTCTTAAATTCGTGCATCATATTATTCTAGAATGTATTGTGAACAGTTTGAGATAAACTGAGACGTACTGGTAGGAGAGATCTTGTCTGTTTAGTCAATTGTTGGATCATGTCGTCTGCCAGTTCGTTGTTGGTGCTGGCAGTACTACGCTGTAATCTCAGCTGAGCCATGCGCGAGGCATGGTGTAATTCTTGTTGATAAAGTCAATGAGTGATTTTGAGCGACAAACTCTATAAATAGTAAGATCGTAGGCATATATAGTGATGGTGTACGGATATTTCATGATGTAGCGGGAATGTGTAACGTAGTACAAATGTACGGTGTCCCATTCCGTGTTCCTTGTCAAGTTGCTGGAAAAATATGCCGGAGGATTGACTGCATGCGGCGGAACGCCAAGATCAAAGAGCGCGTGCTGCAACGTAGCAGATCACGTGAGGGTGTAAATATAGATCGTTTGTTTACATATATCAGCTGATCGTGTCTGATATATAACAAACAATACCTTATAACAACAGTACTTTCCGTAATATCTGAATAGTTGATACTCGACCAAGAATTAATTATGACAGAAAAATTATCTCAGATAAATTTTCGCCCTATTCATAGTATTATTTCCGTCACATCAATTTCTGTCACAGTACTTTTTCAAAAATTTCACCAATTCGCTCCGCGTGGGACTATATGGGGGTGTGAGTGAATGAGGCGTGACCTTTGGACGTGTATAGACTTGTTTGTCTGATCATTTTGGTCCCACCACCTCTACCACCACCCACAAGCCGCCATCTTAAACCCACCATCCACCACCCACCACAGCCGCCATCTTAAACCCACCATCCACCACCCACCACAGCCGCCATCTTAAACCCACCATCCACCACCCACCACAGCCGCCATCTTAAACCCACCATCCACCACCCACCACAGCCGCCATCTTAAACCCACCATCCACCACCCACATCAGCCGCCACAACACCTATAGATTATGTTTATTACTAGGACGTCAGCGAAATACTAGTACCCATCCTCCGTATGGCAGAACTGTACAACCCAGAACAAGTCTAGACATGCCTTGATCACGTGATCGTCATTGGGAAACCCCCACTGGGGAATCCCCCACTGGGAAACCCCTCCACACTTCCGCCACAAATCTGCGCAGAAACATCTGCGCACTCGTCAAAATGTGACCTGTAATGCACTTTATATACTACTGGTAATGGTCAGGTATTCCCCAACTCTTTGTCAGACAGGCGAGGCCAGTCTAATGGGAAATTCTGATTCATATTCTCATACGGTTACCATTAGTATTTTCATGAGCGACCCAAATATTTACGAACAATAATCAGTTATATTAATATATAAACCGACTCGAAAAATCACTGCCAAAAGTTCAGCGAACAATAATAAAGGAAGTGACTGCAAAAAAACAACATATTGGCACATGCATAATCACTTGGGAAAGCAAGAGTCACCACTTGTTGAGGGTCATTTCCTTAATAAAGGGCTTGATATAAGACAAGTTTAACCTTATAACTTTTCAATTCATAGTTACAACTTTCCGCTGCCCTACGACGAAATTATATATGTGTCACAATTAATTTTTTGCTCTGCTGGATCGTCAGAATATTCAAATAATGAACAAGTGGTCTGACTCTGTGTGTGGAGCTGTTTGTGTGCAATTCTATTCACGAATTCTAATAAAATAAGGGATTATGTGCGTTAGGGGTTCACTGTGTTTATTTCACGTCACTATTGCACTTTAAAGTTCAAAATGAATATGGGAGAAACGAAGGAAAAAATGAAGAAAAAAAATCGGGGATTTCGGGATTCGAACCAAAATGTTGGTTTTCTTCTAATCTGTAGTCCGACACTGTAACCATTCGGCCAGGCAGCTGTTACAATTATCAACTAAAGGAATCATGTGCCGAATGGCGGTGAACTACACCCTTTCAGAGCATTACGAGCGTTTTGACATATTTCAATATAATGAAAATATGACATCTTTAACCAAAACGAACCACAATTCGATATGTAAGAGTCGTTCTGGTTAAAGGTGTCATATTTTATATATGAAGGGAATTCTCTTCAAGAATATCGCCAAAAATTGCAAAAACAAACAAATGCTTATTTTCTAATACGCGTAATATTTGTTTGACAAATCTCTTCTCGGTGAAAACTGAGAATATGAAAATTCAGTATTTTCTCTCTCAAGCTAATAACTTTTAAAGTAAACCAGAGGAAATTATATTTTCGGTTTATAAACGGAACACACTTAGGAAAAAAATACGGTCAAACTGAACATCTCCTTTACAAAGGATGTGGTACGTTAGGGTGGGGATTCGACCCCAGCGAGGCACGCCTGGAGCGCCAATAAATAAAATATTAGCAATGAAACAAAGTGCTGGATTGGCATAAAGTATAACATGCTGTATATTCAGAGTAATTTGAACCCAATGGGTTCATGATGATTGGGTTCATGATGATTGGGTTCATGATTCTGAAATATTGCTAGTAATAGGGCCGTGAAATAGTGTATTTGTGCAAAATCACTGATTTTGTGGAGAGAACACGTATCTCTTTCCGAATGCTTTGTTTTGAGTGAAAACACATACGACTGAGAGTTACGAGAGTCCACTCCAGTGCATAGCTTCGTTATTTACCCTGGTGGATTACATCGGTGGATTACATCGAATACACTCAACCCCTGTGACCATGACACAAATAGTACTGGGCATTAGTAAATTGATCCCGATAAACATTCTTAAAGGCACAGAGCTTCTACAGCGCCTCGAATCCATATCTCGACTGCTGTGCTTTGCCCTTCACGATGAAAGAGCAATCCTGCTTCTGAAGGACTGTTAAGAGAGAGAGAGAGAGACAGCTAGTTCGCGTCGGTTATAGTAACTGAGTAGGGATAAGTCGGATAGTGACGAGTCCGTGTAAATAGTGTTCCAGTCACATGTATTAATATGTACTATATACCTCACAGAGGGTGCTCCTAGATGAAAGGAGGAATTTCCGGATCAACAACAACAACAACAACAACAACATAGCCACTTTCTTTCCACCAGGGGATCTAACTTTTGCGTAGATATGAGGCGACTGATGTCGCGTCAATTTGAATACGATTCTAGGTCAGAATGTCATAAGAATGCGTTATTGATTGGCTGGTCTAACCATAGTCACGCCTATCTCCACATCAGGGGAAATACCATGCACAACTATTGGAGAGTGCCGTGCCGACTACCATTGTGTAGGTTATGTTACGTTCGCTAGATGAATATGAACAGCTCGAACGGAGTTTTATAGAAATGATAATGCATTATGGGATAGCTCAACCTCTCCACAGCGCATGCTCCGTTATCTCAACCTCTCCACATCGCATGCTCCGTTATCTCAACCTCTCCACAGCGCATGCTCCGTTTCACAGGCTCACTCCACTTATGTCCCACTCACCAATAGATGAATTCGAACTTTACGACGAGATGATGTATACGCATTTGCGTACACTTCGCCATCCATAAGATGGCTTGCGAATCGTGTGTCGGCATTATCGCGGAGCGATATCCGATACTTTACCGTATACGGTCCGGTCTTCATCCGGCGGAGAACAGGCTCGAGAAATCTGATAAATTACATGTTTTTATACCACTTCTGAAACATATATTGTTATATACGAGAGATACGGATATGAATAACTTTCGTATCATCCAAGAGGTGTTGTAGATCTGTACTTTTGAACAAGTAGGACAGCACATGACTCGAAAATGACGGGTTACGTTGGAGTTACGTCGGTAGAGTTTAGCTGATTGGCTGACAACATCACGTGGTGTTATAGTTCCCTAAAGTAGGCTGAAAATGGATACGCCCGATCCCAGGGTCAGTCTTACAGAGTATAGGTTGGATGTATACGGACACCCCCCCCCCCCCCCTACACACCACGTTGTTTGAATCCGACCAGATAAATCCTTCAGTTTTGCACATGAGCGAACTATTTTTCAAATGCTCGCCTCAAATAAACGGCCGAAATTATCTCAAGATCATTCTTCTTAACGCTAGGTCAACAGAGGTATAATGCAGAATTGAAAAGTAATCTGAAATTTCCACAAACATCGATTTTATTATATATGATGTCACTTGCGGCGATGTGCTGCTCGGGCTGGAATCCTGTCTGAAAATTTGACTGTTGGCTGGGGTATGATTATGTCCTATTGAAGTGGTTGCCCAAACGGAGTTTTATAGAAATGATCATCCAACAGGGTATATCAACAGGGTATATCTTTCATTTTTAAAGCTCTTGGTCAGTTCGAATTTCAGTAAATCCAGCTTATCATAGACTTTCTGTCAAGACTCGTTCTGAAGAAACCAGTGGCCTAATCCACCCATTTGCGTACACTTCGCCATCCATAAGATGGCTTGCGAATCGTGTGTCTCCATTATCGCGAAGCGATATCCGGTACTTTATCGTATTCCTTTCGGCTTTCATCCGGCGGAGAACAGACTCGAGAAATCTGATAAATTGCAGGTCTTGATACCACTTCGGGAACAGATATTGCCTGGGCTTACCAAATATATAGGTATGAATAACTTTCGTATCATCCAAGAGGTTTGGTAGATCTGTAATGTTGAACAAGTAGAACATCACATGACTCGAAAATGGCGGGTTACGTTGGGGTTACGTCGGTAGACTTTAGCTGATTGGCTGACTAAGTCACGTGGTATTGATTTCTGGAAATTTTCTCTTGCAGTTGCCGAAAGTAGGCTGAACATGGATACACACGATCCCAGGGTCAGTCTTACCGCGTATAGATAACCCAGATGGTTACAGGTTGCTTATCCACCATGTCTGATAATGCTAGTCGTAGGGAAGGGCTAATTACAACTGCTACAGGCATACATCTGGTATTTGCAGCGCGGCCCCGAGACCAATGATTTGCTTAGATTTTACAGGAAGCCAGTTTTGATCTGCGCGGAGCTTTTCTTCAAATTGCTTCACTAATTCCTCTTGTTCCAGAGTCTCGATGGATCCCGGTCGTAGATGTCTGGTGAGCTCGATGGCGTGTTTGGCTGTCAGATGCTGATCGCACACCAGGTGACAGGCTATCATCGTCCCGGTGCGACCTCTGCCGGCAGCGCAGTGAATTGCCACAGCCTGGAACGAAAATGCATGTCTACATTACGAACTAGTAAATCCATTCGCGCTACAAAACATACAGCTGAAGACAAAATCGAGAAAACTTATAGATTTTGAGCTAATTATTCATGGGTGCATTGCATATAGTCAACTCATTTACACATAGAATATTAAAAATAATTGGGCGATATTGGGAATTTTGATGAAATTTGGCCCAAGATCACAATGTTGAAATGAAAATATCCTATGCCCAATTGCACTTGTCTGCGGAATAAATATTCGAGACACAAAAATGATTTGAAAAATGATATTACACTACGATCCCAGTACCATAGAAAGTAGTATAGAAAACACAATTACTTCGGGTCGTGGGGAGTAAATGGGGAATACATGTGATGAAAGTGGTGTTGATCTTTGATGTTGGGGTTGATCTTGGGCATCGAGGTTTAGCTTGGATTGTCTGTGGTGTGTTACATACAGGTCACGTAGTACGTTAGTGACACATAAATCGCAGATCGGGTTGGAATGAGTGAAGGGAAAATGTGGGTTGTGTGGTGTGGGGATGTTGTCGTGTGACCTTTGACCTTGGAGCTGACCTTTGAACTTGAAGTATTTGTAACAGGTCACACGTCGCTGTGGTGTTATCAGTTGTAGATACACCGTAGATCGGAATAGATCTTTGTGGTATGTGCGTTGACCGTCGACCGTGTTTCTCGGGTGTGAATAGTATTTAAGTACAGTAAATCCATATTAGGCGGTCCCTATGAGTCAGATCATTGTCACTTCTTCAGTATTAGATAAACCATGGCTCCATGGATAAACCTTAGGTACAGTCTAATTGGATGCGCAATCGGCAAAGGCGCCTGTACACATCCATTAGATAAAATACGAGCCAATATGGGTGACATTGGCATGTGGGGGTTATCGGCATCGCGCTGCAGAGTCATACAGCCTCAGGGACGTTGTGTGTCCGGCGACGTCATTAGGAAGGCGTATTGTGTGAGTTTTTTTGTGAATATGGGCCAACATTGGTCGAAATGTTGTTCTAATAGAGTAATACAGTGTCCTGGTCGTCGTGGGTCAGGTGATGTCATTGTGCACATGCCCACTCGGGGAGCATTATTAAAAAGGTGTTTGAGATAGGATTCTGTGTGGGATGTCACCGGCAGGGGGTGGGGATTGAGGTTAATTCTATGGGTATCGCTTCTGTGTGTGTCCTGGCCGTTGCATATAGTGTGAGGGCATTGTGCGCAAGGCGCAGACCACAATGTACCCTAAAACTGTCCACAGCGAGACGGACTGATTGTGAGTTTCATGAGCAAAGACGCTGTGTGACGCAGCTCTATATATCGGACGATATATACGATAGTGACCCGATACAAGCCTGACCGTCTGCTATTTGTCTGTCACGTAGTGGTTGGAGAACATCTTAACGAATATTGTCTGGAAAACTCACCCACATTTGTCAAGATGTCTACGTCCGACGCGGCCTCTGCTTAGCTCAACCGACTCCACCACCTTCCTCCACACACCATACACACACACACACACACTTAAATCTAGCCCCACGGGTTTGTACCGTACTCCTGTTACTACAAATTACACTATTCCGATTGGTTAGTCCAAAGGGTGTTGAGACAGACAGACAGACAGACAGACAGACAGAACGATCGATAAAAATAAACAAAGGATTGCGTGCCCTACAGTTTATGATCCTTCATATACATAAGGTTAATATGGTTTAATTATAAGAGTCCTTGGTGAGAAGGAGTGAGCGTCTGTATTCGTGGTATGGGGTAGGTAGTGATAGTTGGGATCTTAAGGATGTCCGCTGGTGGTTTTTGGCTTTGACAGCCATTTTGCCTGTTTTTCCTATTGGGTTATCTCCCTTAAGAGAGATGGGGATTTCCTTTAAAAGCCTTCTAGCCGAGAATTTTGCACAGCAACATCTACCCAATTTAATTAATTTTGATAGACATTGTGATTATCTGCAACAGTTAGAATATAAGAAAAAGTTAAATACTATTCATATGAAATTTTTCATCAATATGCTTCAAAACTAGGGTTACTCCCTATGTTTTCTGGGTTACCAAATTGAGCATGGGTCAGTTCACTTAACGTTGCCTACAGCTAAAAAATGCACACCAACCTATATCTTTTCTTTGTTTTTCCCCATATTACACAATTATGAATGCAACAACACACATTATTCAAGAAGTTAATTACTTTGATTTACCACCAGCGGGCACCCTTAACTAGCCCTTTATAGAGGGCTCCTTGGGAGAGCAGCCGTGAAGGCTGAAAGGACTACCCTATTAAAATAAGTTAAATAAATAAATAAATAAAAAGCTGATATTGAGGGAGCGTCTGTAGTCGGCGTGATACTTTTGTTCGGTCGATTTGTGACCGGGTCGGTGTGATGGGAGAGTACCCTGTACCGTTCTCAAATGACGCCTGGCCTGCCGTCACTGACGGAGGGTACGTCGTCCTATGTTGGTTGAGCCACAGGCCCGCAAAACAAGAGTTTGAAATGCACTTTGACTTTAAATATTTCCGTCGTCAAATTAGTAAATTTGTGTAATTTTTTACCTCTGCCGGGCGATTCAAAATCCAACGTAACTGTCCATCCATCCCGGAACAGCGAGATTATGGCGGGCTTCGTTCTCAATTCTGATTGGTCAGTCGCGACAGCTGATCCGTGTGTGACCTCTCTTGCCGGAGGCGTGTCGCGACTGACCAATCAGAATTGAGAAAGAAGCCCGCCATAATCTCGCTGTTCCAGGATGGATGGACAGTTACGGTGGATTTTGAATCGCCCGGCAAAGCTAAAAAAAATGCACAAATTTACTAATTTGAAGACGGGAATATATAAAGTGATACTTGTAGAATATGCTGATGTATTTTGTTTGGCGGTAAACCGTTTATTTTTCGATTCACCGAAAGTGCGTTTCAGACCTTGTTGTATTTTTATATAAAGGATGGGGTTATATATAGAGACCCCATATTTCGACACTTCACCGTTATACCACCGTCCACACCCCCCAAAACTCTTGTTTTACGGGCCTGTGGTTGAGCAGAGAACTTGAACAGAACTCGCTTGATGAACAGCAATCTAGTTCGACGAGAGACGCCGTAATGGTCTACATTATCCAGAGCGCGTTGTCTAGGCCATTCCTGTGAGTCTCGGCGTAGGAGAGAAGGGAGGGAGGGGGACGGGGCGGGGAGTCACCTCCATGGCACAGCAGGCACAGATGCATGTACAAGTTAAAGGTATGCCATCTTATGCCGTTAAACCGATGTCCCGCTGTCATGTTGCATAACCAGACAGAAGCCGTACATTTCACCCCCAGAACCAGACATTTCAACCCCCCCAGGCCAGAACAGGCCCCAAAAATCCCAGGCCAGATAGGTTTAATTTGCCGTGCGCTGAGGTTGTAGATACAACACGAAAGAAAGACATATAAAAAAAATGGGCCCATAGCCAATTTAATTAAAATTAATTCCCCCATTTGGATATGTCGCTTATATAGCGACATGTACGATTGGAGAGCATTGGTAGGATATTAATTTATTAAGAATGGCCCATAGAGGTTTCATTTTCATTTTTAAAATGAGATACTTGGCCCGTTCAATCCCGTACTATATTTAGGTAGCTCACGAAAGCGCGTGAATTAAGCCTTACCGTGCGTTCTGACTCGGCCTTCTGTAGTATTTCCAGGAATTCATCCACCTGTTCAAGGCTGGGAGCTTTGAAATCTACGATTTTTATGTGAAACCAGGTCAACTCTGTGGAATCGAAGGAAAAATCCTCTGCAAACATTTTGTCTTAGTAAACAGTGAAAATTTAAACACGGTGTAACATGGTACAATTCAATGTAGAACATTAAAACTTGTTTTTGAGCAAGAAGAATTACCGTACCAGGTCAGAATGGATCGTAATCTGTCTCTTCTTATGATGTGCTACATAATTTCTGAAAACCAAGCTAAATTGGCTTCGAAGATGTCACAACATCGAGACATGAACATTCAGAGCCCGAAGATATCATAAATGTATATCAAATTTGGGATGACCCTGAATCTATTTGCCTAATCCTATGCACGTTACACAGCCCAAAAAATGATGGTGGTCTGTCACCATTAATTGGTGATGGGACCTGCTCTTCATCATTTATTGGTGATGGCAAATGGTCAGTTCATCATCATGTAGGGGCATGGTCATCACCAATAAATGGCGATGAGCATGCAATGGGTGCAGATTCCAGGTCATCACCATTTATTGCCTTGTTAAATGGTGATGACCACCACCAATGTTGATGGTTCTAAATGATCGCCATTTAGTGGTGAGGCTGTAATCCCCTTTTTGGTGATAGCTATTATCGCTGTTTTGACTGTGTATCATGAGCGAATTTCATGTGGCGGACAGGAAAGTCCCTAGAAGTTAACTATTTGATTTCGAGATTTCAGGGATCTAGTAGATTTGCCATAATAAGATAGGTCTATCAAAAATCTGGCATGTCTGGAATGTAGTAGATTGTCATGATTGGATATCAAAGCATCCGGCATGGTTGGAATCTAGTAGATTGTCATGATTGGATATCAAAGCATCCGGCATGTCTGGAATCTAGTAGATTGTCATGATTGGATATCAAAGCATCCGGCCTGGCTGGAATCTAGTAGATTGTCATGATTGGATATCAAAGCATCCGGCATGTCTGGAATCTAGTAGATTGTCATGATTGGATATCAAAGCATCCGGCCTGGCTGGAATCTAGTAGATTGTCATGATTGGATATCAAAGCATCCGGCATGTCTGGAATCTAGTAGATTGTCATGATTGGATATCAAAGCATCCGGCATGTCTGGAATCTAGTAGATTGTCATGATTGGATATCAAAGCATCCGGCCTGGCTGGAATCTAGTAGATTGTCATGATTGGATATCAAAGCATCCGGCATGTCTGGAATCTAGTAGATTGTCATGATTGGATATCAAAGCATCCGGCCTGGCTGGAATCTAGTAGATTGTCATGATTGGATATCAAAGCATCCGGCCTGGCTGGAATCTAGTAGATTGTCATGATTGGATTTCAAAACATCAGCCATTTCTGGAATCTAGTAGATTGTCGTGATCGCATATCAAAACATATGACATGTCTGCAAACCAGTAGATTGTCATGTCATGGATATCAAAACATATGACAAATTAAAATTGTCTTGATTGAAGAAAAAAACAAACATTTGTCATGTCTAAAATCTATTAAATTGTCATGATTGTATATCAAAACATCCGCTGTCTGGAATCTAGTAGATAATTTGTCATGATTACATATCGAAATATCCTGCATGTCCGGAATCTATTATATTGACACGACTAGAAATCAGAACCTAGTCAACGAAAGGCAAGTTAATCTTGATAAGGACGGAAATCATGGATGATGCCTTGAAATCTGAACATCTGAGGAAATTGATCAAGCCGTCATATTAAAAGATGCTATCTTCATTCTTTGTTGCTTTTGTCTTCTCTCGCCTTTGCTAACATCAAGGCAGTTACATCGTCACCTTCGTACGCGGCCTTGACTGAAATAATCAGATAAGATTCGTATTGCGCCCTGAAGTAGCTCCGGTGTAGCCTTGTTCTATACTACGCGAGAACAACGCTACGGCTGCAAACCAATCACCAGATTGAGTTGTTGGGAAAGTGCCGGAAGGGCAACATTTACCGAACCCGTTAGCCATAACCAATAAAATAATTGTATTCTATGTCCACTTACCTTTCATAAAACATATTGTTTAAGAGTGACTGTCGAAGTTTAGCTTTGCAAGACATCTAAACTCGGACGAGGGGGTAAAACTGCCACAACACCGCGCGCCAAACACCACACGCACAATGGCGATGTGGACAGTTTTCCCCCCCCCCCCCCCTCGACCGACCGAGTTTAGACTTCTTGCAAAGCTAAAAATGGACAGTCACTCATAAACAAGGTGTCTGATGGAAGGTAAGTGGACATAGAATCGAATTACTTTATTGGTTATGGTCAATTAGTTCACCAAATATTGCCCGTACGGCACTTTCCCAACAACTCGATCTGGTGATGCTACGGCTGCAAACCAATCACCAGGTTGTTCTCAGGTAGTAAAGAACAAGGCTATACCGGAGCTACACCTGGAAGAGCTTTAAAATTTGAAGGAAGCTATTTCCAGCTTGACTGATATCGCGTATTTTGATTGGTTTCAGTTGGGAGTAGATGTATCAGATTAAACAATGAGTTGGGCCATACAATTTACACTGGCCATTGCAGTACGGAGATCAGGATGTTATTGTATTGGCGAGGGAAGACGGTCTTCTACACGTATAATATGAGAGATATGTTTCGTTCCTCACCTGGAGCTAGTTCGATGGATGGTTTGCCCTCAGCGGTTAGGGAGATGAGATATTTTATTCCCTGTTGGACCAGGTAACGTAGGTGATCCGGCTCCGTGGGGAAGCCAAGAGCTGCCAGTGACCCATCCAGCACCCACGAGAAATTGGGAGGAAATTTTGCGGCCATCTTCATCTGTGAAGCACAAAGTTCAGTATCTAATTCTAAGTATCTATATGAGTGGAGCGTAGAAGATGACTTGGTGTACGAAGATTTATTTATTTTCTACCTCATGTATCATATACATATACCGGGGCAACATTCATACACAAGAGATATTCAAACAGATAAACAACAGGTATCCAAACAGACATACACTGCAAGAAAGTGGATAAAAAGTTTTCGCCGGTGTGGAGGCTGAGCATGTCCGTTGGCTACGAGTGTCCGGACCCTATCTTCTAACCCAGGTAGGACATATTTTTCCACATTGGAGACAAATGTTCGTCCTTGGTTGCAATAGAAAAGGATATGAAAAGGGACACCAATCACCAGGACATTCTTATCCATCCCACTGGTAAGTAGTAATATAAGTTGATCTTTGGTCACATTGACACCAGGGTGCGCCACCAGCCAGATCTTTCATTGAAAGGTCGTGGAATTTGGTCAGAAACTGATTTCTCGGGTTAATATTCATAATAATATGATGGCATACCACAACTTTCCAATTTCTTTTATTGACGTTGGATGCATGGAGGCTTGGTAGGGTTAAAGTGTACTTTGATGTGTATAGTCTGAAGGTGGACTTCGCCGAAGCTCATACATAGGCCTCCGTGGGTTCAATCCCCCTACAATTCTCGGCTTGTGCCCCTAGATTGTCTTTGAGAAGAGCTGGGATTTTTTCAGGTTAAGAGGACCTTTGAGACTTTTAAATTTTCTGAGAATTCGAAATTTTCAAAAACGCCCCTCATCATTATAATGACTAAATTTTATGACACAACGTTACCCCGAGACATGAAATGACAAAAATGTATTCATTTATTATATATATTTTTTTAAATTACCTTTGTAAGACAATAATGAGATGAACTGACAATTTCAGAAAACAGCCCAAATACTAGAACCCATCAGACCCCCCCCCCCCTCAACAAGACCCCATTACGTTTTGAAGCTCAGCCTACGCCCAAAATTATCGACTGCTCCTATAGCACGTGGTCGTATATACATGTATATATATTCGTGGACATGTGGACAAGAGTGCTGGATTTTCGAGGAAAATGACACATCACATGAAAACAGTTTCTAAGCATTTCGAGATTATCGTCCATAAATTCACGTTTCCACGTCACAGAAACGTGATAATTCAGTGAAATGTGCAGACATAAAAATAAAATAATTTATTCGACAGTTTCGTTGAAGAACATTCTTTTTGTAAAGCTTGTTTGAGATCTAGTTCTTTGAGCCGAGTTATTCTAATAGGCAGTCGCATGCTTCTCGAGAAGTCGCGCGAGATTTTATAATGGGGTGTGACAGAAGAAAAGCAGATAGAAAGCAGATAATTTTATTACTTCTCACAACAAAGATGGTAGTATAGTGAATTCAGTTGAGCAACTCTTCCAGTGATAACTGTCACCTCGAAAGGGTGATGAGTTAGAGCCATCACCCTTTTTTAGGATCACCTTTAACAAGGATGGCCATCACCTATAAAGAGTGATGAGCAGTGATTGTAAATTTAGGTCATCGCCTTTTAAGGGTGATGAGGCAAAAGCATCACCCTCAAAAGGTGATGGCCGTCATCATTTAAAGGTAATGGCTCTAACTCATCACCTTTTAAAGGTCAGCATTAAGGATAGCTATCCCCTTAGAGGCAGTTTTTGCACCCCCATGATAATTTGTCGTCTGTATCAATAAATATACAAGATAACCATAATAAACTATATATTTTATGAAAGCATACATCGTAGGGATTCCAACTATATGATTTGTATAACTGACGCTGCTACTGTGTAGAAAATATTTCAATTTTAATAAATTAAAATGAAAACAATAGCGTCCATTTTTCAATTGAAATTTCATGAAAACTGTTGGTCTTGTTTCAGCTTTGATGGTATACCTTGGTAGGAGACAATTCGAACTAGTAAACGTTATCTCATTTTTTTAAATTTTTGCCTGGTTTTGTTTTTATAACTATTTTACTAAAATAAATTGAACAAAATGTACTTTTTTACGGTCGTTTGTTTTAAACGTTGGATAATTAAAAAACGAAGCTGAACTTACAAAAAGTGAGATAGAGTTTTCTAGATCACCTTATAAGTAACAAGCATGCCAAATTTCAAAAGCGTAGCATGGATACTTTTCGAGAAATAAACGTTTGAATTTCGGATTTTGTACAAAAATGAAAGGCTAGAAATCGGGCAAAATGTGTCCAGCTATACATCTGATGAATTAACCCTATTTTTTGCTTGAATTCTATTGTCAAATACATTTTTAATCTGTCTAATGGGATCTACTCGAATTCCTGTTTATTCTGGATAACTATTACACTAAGTTTTTTTCATCAAGTCGGGTTAAAGTTCAATTTAAACCTAAAAAACCTGCTAAACTTGTTCACACCTGTGTAGATTACTTCACGGCGGGTGTCTGATTGAAGTGTCACTGTCATAATTAGAAACAAAATAAGGATGTTTGCATGGTTTTGAACAGGGGGTACATTAATGTAAATAAGTAGGACTAATAGATAATTAGCTTACCATAATACTGCGGAAATGAGTTTTGGAAAGGGAAATTTAACAGACAAAAATAATAGTAGCCAAGCCCAAGCTAAGGTTCCAGGGCTTTTTAATCCTAATGTTGAAGCACTTCTATTTATAATTTTTATTTCATTTTTTCACCAAATGTTAGAGGAAATAGTGAATATTTGAATGAAGAAATAAAAAAATGTCCAATTTTGACCCTCTAAGGGGATAGCTATCCTTAAAGGGGATGGGTCATCACCTAAATTCTGGCTGTGTTGTTTCAAAGTCAATTTATCGGGTTAGTTCAAACAAGAAGTCATATTTTCTTGTATTCAATTTTAATAAATTAATATCCTATCGATGCTCCCCAATCGTGTATGTCGTACAAGCGAAATATTCAAATGGGGAGCAGATAGGAATTAATTTTAATTAGATTGTTCTTGTATTTTGTAGTGTTTAGTATCATTCTGACAAGAAACTATGTCAGTCCAATGATTTTTTGTGTTTTTGAAAATTTTAAGTTGCAGGAAAATTGGGAAAGAGTACTGAATCCGGGTTCCTCTTAAGGTTGTCCGCTGGTGGTTTTCGGCTTTGCCAGTCATTTTCCATGTTTTTGCCTGTTTTTCCCTGTAGGTTATCTCCCTTTCCTAGGTTAAGAGATGGGGATTTCCTTTAAAAATCTTCTAGCCGAGAATTTTGCGCAGCAACATTGATCCAATTTGATAAATTTTGATAGACTATCTTCAAACGGTCAGAATATAAGAAAAAGTTAAATACTATTTATATGATTTTTTCGTCAATATGCTTTAAAACCAAGGCTATTCCCTATGTCTTCTGGGTTATCAAATGGAGCATGGGTCAGTCCATTTAACAATGTTTACAGCTAAAAAATGCACACCGACCTATATTTTTTCTTTGTTTTTCCCCATATTACACAATTAGGAATGCAACAACACACATTATTCAAAAAGTTAATTGCTTTGATTCACCACCAGCGGACATCCTTAAATCGTTGTAATCGTTTGCTTTGAAAAACGCAATGAACAGTTGACCAAATGTTGGATTTAAAATTCCACAAATATTATTTCTGATCGCCAATCGGGTATATTTGCTCTGACGATAAAAAAAAGAGCAAAGTCTGCTACACGCACTAAAATTTATTTTATTTGTGAAAAAACTCGACTGTACCCTTTTTGTCAAATACAGTAGGCCCAGTTGGAATGATGATGGTAAACGCGAAATGATGGTGCAACGTCCCGTTTATCAGTGTGTTTACTGATTCTGTTAATTATATATTTTGAACCATATTATTCAGGGTTAGGTCCCATAAAACTGCCTAGTTTCCTATCCCCGTCTGTCCAGTTTTGTTTTTCTCCCACCCTGATTTTTTTATTCTTCCGAGATCGGGAGTATGGCGGTTTCCTAGTGCAACAACAACCACATTCACGCCCTTTTTCAATAATGCAGCTCGTTATGGACTGGCACTTGCATTTTTCAGGGACGAAACGTATCCTAAGCTAATTATCCTAGTTGATGAATTTTGATCTGAAATTGATCGATTTTATTTCACACCAGAAATGAAAATCATCAAAAAAGCCTCCCCCAAAATCTTCGAAAATCAGTGAGAAAACTATACATGAAGGCATTTTTAGAGAGCCTGTCTGATTGACTATTTCGAATCCATGATGATGAAGAATTAAAAGGACAAAAGAGATGGTACGATGAGGCGGAATTTTGGCCTATAAATGGTGAGGTTGAAATCGAAAATATAAAATGTCATAAAAAAACAATTATGTTTTAAATGTAACGGCAAGATAAAATATATGCACACAATATGTGAAAGTTATAGCTGGATTGCGTTCTGATTATAGTTATGATGTCAAATTTAAATCCGCAGTATATATGTGCTATTTCGTGGGAAAAGGGTCTAAATCGAGTCATTACGTATGTCCCCTTGAACCGAAAAGATTTCCAGTATTGGAGATACAATGCCACCGCATATCACCAGGTTAAATGGCGTTTTATTCCAAGGGGTCTTTTTTGTGAGAAAGCACATGCTGTGGATTTCAATTCCATTTAATAACTATAATCATAACGCAATCGAGCTAGAACTTTCACATATTATGTACATATATTTTCTCTTGCCGTTGAAATAAAACACAATTTTTCTCAGGACATTTCGTTTTTTCGGTTTCAATCACACCACGTATAGAATAAAATGCCGCTTTATCGTACCATCTCCTTTGTTCCATATGTCAAACTTCTGTAATCTAGCCCAATCTAAACTATTCCTATTAGCAGATGATTTACAAAAATTCCATTTTGGGATTTAAAAATATATATACCGGTACTTTTTCTCTTGGAATAAATTTCAAAAGATTTCGAGTTAGCTTTTAGCAAGAATATACTCGATCTCAAATAAATCGTCCAAACTATGTCGTCTATATCTGGGACGAGTATATCCCTTTAATATTCGTCCCAGTCTATATATACTAACAATTGGGTTGATTTTTAACAAAGTTACGTGTGTATACTCACCAAGCTCCGACCGGCAAATGAAGCCTTCTGTAGGCCCACATACTCTGATTGGCTAGAACAAACATATACAGGGTACCATATGTATTTTAATGTTTATTCTTGAACTCCAACATTCACTCAAATTTGCCCTCAGTTACGTTTCACACCTTCACGGTTCGTAAATGCTGGTTTGTTCTAACCAGGTGTCCGCAACGGGACAATCAAACACCAGGGAGTGCGCACAGCTGACACAATACAATGGGGCAGTGTCTAACGTCATTGAAATGATACCGGGAATATATATTATGGGTACATGGTACGTATATCACTAAAACATTGGACCTCATGTGGGACAAGAGAAATGGGACATTATATGAATGACCTCCGGTCTTCAAGTGGATTGGGTTGACACTGCTTGAAAATCTTGGTTATGTAAGCTATTTGTAGTTTCCAACCTTATCTCTCTAATCGTCTCTCTGTTGTCATCACTCTAGGATTACAATAGCGTTAATACCTGTTTGTTGGTCATAAGGTTAATAGATATAAAGTTTCTTCACACGATGTAAAATCTCGGTTCTGGCAATTTAGATTTTTGGTCATTAAATGTTCATCTAATCAATTGATCTGTTCCCTGTGGGCGGGGTAATTCTGTTTGAATCATATTTGTCTCGATCGGTCAATTCTTTGAGTATCGCATCGTAAAACAGTTCTGGTACACGATGAACTGCAATTCAGGCTTTAAGATACGGTACTCAACTTCCGCAATGAACATTTTCCATACCGGACGTTCGATGTTAATGTTAATTCAAATTAAGGACGTCATCTCCAGTCCTGGTTTGTACTATACAGACCTGCATTACGGAGGTTGATTATGGAAGGATTTGTTAAAACATTTTTGAAAATTTATTTAAAAAAAATATATATCTATTTATAATTTATTACAGAAAACTCCACCAATTCATTCTATTTCATTCGTTAAAACAATAGTCCGAAAATGTCCGAAGTAGAAAAAGTCCAGTCTAGTCCAGCGGGGAAACTGTCCATTGTGAAAATTCCCGATGGGGAAAACATCCACTGAGGAAAATGCCCTGAATTTCTGATAATACATGCATGAACCGTAAAAATACAGCATCTCAGTAAAAACTCTGACCAGTCTCATACATGTAAAGCCTCTCTAACACTCCAGCCCCCGTGTGGTCAACAAATGAAGATGAAACATCAAAATAGGCCTACATCTAATAATGGATGAGAATGGTCGATTTAATTTCAAAGTTTGACAAGAGCCACCTATATCCGTTTTCTGGTCCACATCATTGGTGAAAATAACACGCATACGCACTGTTGATCAATGTAGCCAAGCGAATCAAACCTTTACGCGTCTTTCGGAGGAAATCTGCTCTCAAACTGCTTCATGTGTAAATCATGTGTGTCTTTCGGGGCAAATTCATAAGATGAAATCATCGGCAGGTAGAGATCGTGTCCATTAACTTATCATAACATGTAGACCATACAGGATATGAGCTCTTAAAAAATTTCTCTGTAAAATATTGGTACTGATTGATACTGGTAGGAAAGATCTCCTTGCGGTACCGTTCAGTTTTCGCCTGATCAGTACGGGGTACTAACCGATAACCATCCGGGTACCGATTGGTCTCCTATTGGATCCTATGAATGTTCCACTGATTGGCTATCAATGAGTTACCATTCAGTTACCGGTATGTTACCAACCCAATTTTTCAAACTGGTTACATATTGGTACCAACGCAGTACACATCAGTACCTTGATTGGTTACTGCTCGGTTACTAAATGGCTACTAACCCACACTTGGTGACTGCACGTACTAGTAGGAAAGGTCTCCTTGCTGTATCTTTCAGTTGTCACCAATCAGTAACTGAACAATAACTGGTCATCAATCAGTTACCACACATTTTCTTTATGGTATAATATTGGTTACCATAAGTAACTGACCAGTGGCCTTCAAATAAAAACTGCACATTTGGGGTCGTGGTGTCTAACGTCATTGAAATGATAGAGGGAATATATATTATGGATACATGGTACGTATATCACTAAAACATTGGACCTCATGTGGGACAAGAGAAATGTGACATTATATGAATGACCTCCGATCTTCAAGTGGATTGGGTTCACACACCTCCTTGAAAATCTTGGTTATGTAAGCTATTTGTAGTTTCCAACCTTATCTCTCTAATCGTCTCTCTCTTGTCATCACTCTAGGATTACAATAGCGTTAATACCTGTTTGATGGTCATAAGGTTAATAAATATAAAGTTTCTTCACACGATGTAAAACCTCGGTTCTGGCAATTTTGATTTTTGGTCATTAAATGTTCATCTAATCAATTGATCTCTTCTCTGTGGGCGGGATAATTCTGTATGAATCATATATATTGTTTGTCTCGATCGGTCAACTCTTTGAGTATCGCATCGTAAAACAGTTCTGGTACACGATGAATTGCAATTCGGAGGTTGAAGAATTTGTTAAAACATTTATGAACATTTATTAAAAAAAAAAGAAGTCCGAAATAGAAAAAGTCTAGTCGATAAACTGTCCAGTCGGAAAAATGTCCATTGTTAAAATTCCCGATGGGGAAAACATCCACTGAGGAAAATGCCCTGAATTTCTGGTAATACATGCATGAGCCGTAAAATTACAGCATCTCAGTAAAATCTCTGACCAGTCTCATACATGTAAAGCCTCTCTAACACTCCAGCCCCCGTGTGGTCAACAAATGAAGATGAAACATCAAAATAGGCCTACAGAAAATGGTCGATTTAATTTCAAAGCTTGACAAGAGCCACCTATATCCGTTTTCTGGTCCACATCAATCTCCCCCCATTGATGAAAACAACACGCATACGCACTGTTGATCGATGTAGCCAAGCGTGTCAAAACTTTACGCGTCTTTCGGAGGAAATCTGCTCTCAAACTGCTTGATGTGTAAATCATGTGTGTCTTTCGGGGCAAATTCATAAGATAAAATCATCGGTAGGTAGAGCGTCGTGTCCATTAACTTATCATAACATGTAGACCATACAGGATGTGAGCTCTTAAAAATTTTCTCTGTAAAATATTGGTACTGATTGATACTGGTAGGAAAGATCTCCTTGCGGTATCGTTCAGTTTTCACCTCACCAGTACGGGGTACTAACCGATAACCATCCGGGTACCGATTGGTCTCCTATTGGATCCTATAAATGTTCCACTGATTGGCTACCAAGCAGTTACCAATCAGTTACCGCTATGTTACCAACCCAGTTTTTTCAAACTGGTTACATATTGGTACCAACGCAGTACACATCAGTACCTTGATTGGTTACTGCTCGGTTACTAAATGGCTACTAACCCACTCTTGGAGACTGTACGTACCAGTAGGAAAGGGCTCATTGCTGTATCTTTCAGTTGTCACCAATCAGTAACTGAACAATAACTGGTCATCAATCAGTTATCACACATTTCCTTTATGGTATAATATTGATTACCAATAAGTAACTGACCAGTGGCCTTCAAATAAAAACTGCACATTTGGGGTCGTGGTGGCTATCAATCGATCACCAATCCGTTACTGGTAGGTAACTGAAAAAACCTGTCATTTACTTCCACACGGTAACTGATCGGTAACTGCACGGTACTGTCCAGCCAGAACTTCGTGGTACCAAGCTTAAAATGTTCGTGCAGTAGGCCAATAGGTTACCCAGAGGTTACCAACATGAACCGAACGGTACCCGAGTGGTACAGAACTGAAAGTTTGCCAATGAAGACTACGTGTTTATGACGTAGTTCACTGTCTATCGTTATCGCTTATATGGATATAAATATTGTTTGCCTGTTTTCCTATGTTCATGTGAGTTATGTTAGAGTTTCACTCTTAAAAATTAATATTGAATGTGTACATCTGTTTGGGTTTTGTGACGTCAATGATGCGTCACTGGTATGTTTAATTAATTGTCTGTCTCCTAAGATACTTGAATAAGATAGCTTGAATAAACTTGGAGTCGCGCAAGCGTGTTGTATTTTTCAAAATCAAAATTGGGTTACCCCCTCTTATTGTCACCCTCCAAATAGCATCCAAATAAAATACATAGACCCATACGCGTCCGTATATTGCGATTGAAATGGAATGGTTATGTTAAATCGTTCTCTCAATAGGTTAAACTCTCACGTGGTTAAACATGGCCGGTAAGTCTTTAAAAATCAATCACGTGATTAAACATGGCTGACAATTCTTGACAAATTATATTCACCCGATCAAATATGGCGGTCGAATAAAGAAAATAATTTCGTTGGTCGAACTCATTGATATATCAAGTAATCAAACATGGACGACAATTCTTTACAATTTATAGTCGCATCATGAAATATGGCGGTCGTATGGTGGACATTCTGTTCGTTCAATATTTTGCTCTTGCATCCTGATCATGACTCCGGAACCGGTTTACAGCTCCTCTTCATGCAAAGTCACTTCTGGCGATTATCAAGATAGCTATGGGACAGGCACAGGAACCTGAAACCGATAATAAGTCAAAGGTTAATAAGTCAAAGGTTAAAATTGAGATCATTAGATCAAATTCTTTTTCTGGGTGAATAGGGGAGACCATATATTGTATATTAAAATTGAGATCATTGTGGCCACGTTTTATACGGTAAAGTTATATTATACGGTAAAGTATCGGATATCGCTCCGCAATAATGGCGACACACTATTCGCAAGCCATCTTATGGATGGCGAAGTATACGCAAATGTGAATGTCGCGACCAAGAGACCGAGAATGTGTATTCCATAGAGCTTCGTCATGTGTACAAAAAAGAAAGCATACCGTACGCAACTTCAGGTGTCGAGGTTGAATTCTGAAAAAGATTTTTAAAAAAACGTGGCCACATTGATCTAAATTTCAATATACCATATATGGTCTGCCCTATTCACCCTGAAAAACACTTTGATCTTATGATCTCAATTTTAACCTTTGACTTATTGACCTCACATTCGGTTTCAGGTTCCTGAACCTCACCCATAGTTATCTTCATCAAATTTGAGAGAAATCTATCAGACCGTTAAAAAGTTAAGGAACGAGTCAAAGAAAATATGGAGAAGGAGAGGATAATGTATTCATTGGGGCTTCTCCAGCTATAGCTCACGTGACCCCAGAAGCTGAGAGATAGAAATAGACTTCCGGTACACCATGTGTACAGCAAGAATGAATACGGAATTTCATGTGTCCAGGCTGTTTGCTTTCCATGAAATGAAGAGAACTGAATAGGAATGTTATGTTGTATTTTGTAGCAGGAGATCGATCTATCCTTTGTTATTGCGATAATGTGGAAAGGCCGGTTATACGTATGTATATTCATCTCTAGTATAGAGTCTGCATGCGGGATTCTAGAAACGCAAAACATTTTCATTTGCGTGCGCTGATAGCACAGGGGCTCGTTATTGTTGTTAATTGCTTAATTAGGTTGGTAACGGGGGGACCCCCTCCCCCCGTAATCAACCTAATTAACCAATTAACAACGGTAACGAGCCCCTGTGGCTGATAGAGCCTCGCATGAATTATTATAATTGCATCGGAAATCAATATTTTTTTCCTTCTACCCCGGTTAATGATACATTGTTACAAGTAGAAAGCCATCAATATAATCCATTAATCCACTCATTGTATTTCCAGGTACCTGTCAGCATCAACGTAATTACTATAACATTGATCACTAACGCTCGACTTCTTCAGTGCTTTGATTATCAATGCAGATTCCCGGGCCTCACACAGACAGCGGTTTATTCTATGCCCTTTGATCTTCCAGGTATGCCGCAGGTATAATCATCAACCTCACTCTGCGGTCGGCTTGTAGATTCGGAAACATTGGCAGAAATTCCTGAAAAGACAAGATGGCTGCTCATGAACTCGAAAAAGAGGTGAGTTGGATAATATAGTATGGAATACAATTTTATTTCGCAGTGAACTCTACATCCGATTGGAGAAAAATTGAAAATTTCATATATGCATGCGAGGACAAATGCAAATAGGTATTTACTGGATTATCAATCAACCATTTCTCATTTCTATTACTGAAGGACAAATCACACGGAAGCTTTGTCCAGTTTTGCAGGTAAGACAAATGAAATCTTCAAATTATTTAATTTTCATCTTTTCTTTAATTGGATGTAAGGCGTCTTTCAGATGATTTTATACTACCGTACACGAAGCATACGGGCGAGACACTAATACGGAGAAATGTCTATTTCGTAACGGTACTATATTGTATTTGTGAGGCTATAACCTGATAATTTATTATCAAATACATCGTAACTGACCTACAGTATAATTAGGGGATAATGGTGATATCTCGTTGAACGTGCTTATAACACATGAATGAGACATAAGCCCTATAGATGAACACGATGATGTGACAGATGCATGGTATATGCTATTAACAGTGTCTAAGATATCTTCACAGTGATGCGCTAAGAGCGCATTATTTTTAAGCTTCCGGTGTTCATCTTCATATATCTTCAGTCTTAATAAATTAATATCCTATCAATGCTCCCCAATCGTATATGTCGCTTTGTAAGATCTTACTGATTTCAATTGAATTTGTTGTTCAGAGCGCCCAGGACATGAATATTTAATAGTCACCACGGTCGCATTTTAACTACTTTACTTGCAGTGGGGATAGAGTCATCGCCTCCGCTTTAACCCAAGGTTTACGCCAAGGACCAGTCCATAATTCTATCCCGCATTATGGTGCCAACCTGGCGAGAGGGCCTGCAAGCGACATATATAAAAGATAGAAAATTTATTTTACTTAGATTGCATATATCGTGTTTATCACCCATTCCCTCACACACTCGCCTCACTTCAATCCAACTGAAGCCCGAGAAACAACGAAATATATATAAAAAAAAAGAAAAAAAAAAGAAGAAAACACTTTGACAATCTACTATAGTGTAAATGATTCCGATGACCTTTATCGATATCACCGCGACAGATGATCAAACCAACGCTGATTTCCTGAGTCTTGGAAGGGTTGCCAAGCAACGTTATCTAGGATGAGAGAGCCATTGACAAGCAGTATAACTCCGATGTCCTATGTTTGTGTCTTACCATATTGATCCCTGATATATGGTGGTTTTACCATATATAATCTACCTTCGTAAATGTACCACACGCTTGATAATCGAAATGACTGTGTACATAGAATAGATTTTAATCATCATTCTTCTTATAGATTTGTAAAGTAGTATTCGTTGGAGAACTGAAGAGCTGTTTTCTCAATGCCGGTGAATATATCGAGGTTGAACAGTTGGTATCTCGTGTCCTATACTCTGGACCAGCCATATACATACATGCGAGCACACGTCGCAATTGGACCTTCTCTCACCGGCGCTTACAGCAACTTTACTCCATCCAAGATTCAGTGGGCTCGCAGTTGCGACATTAGCTGGCGACTCTGCATGTAGAGGCGACCACTAATGACGCAATTACGACAATAGGGAAGTCTCCGAACTGTTCGTGTACGAGTAATTTGCCCTTGCCCGCTAGTAGGCGCTCGAGTCAGGGGGGACAAAATATGGATTGGATAAGATGAAAAGAGATAGGTAGCCATCAAAACAGTGCAATATATTGAGCAAACGACATTTCCAATAATTTCAAAATTGGGTTCGGTGGCATGACAGATCACACGTGTCAATGTAATACTTTGTATTTGGCCATATCCACGTTCAAGGCGACATTTTCTATTGTAACGCCAGTGACATCATTAGTATAATGCGTAATGTCCTTTGTTGACGTCATGATGCTGTCGCCATATCTGATTGTTGCATGACGTCACAATACAACGTTGCTGGAAGAAAGATACATTGTATGGAATTTTGTCCTCCCCGATTCAAACGTCCTCTAGCGGACAGGGGCAAATACTCTTATCATGACAGAATGGAAACTCCCGTATTGTGCAATTAGCGGTTGCTATTGCAAGTGTATCAAATATTTAGTTATACATCATGTGTGATATATATTTGCCTCAAATAATTATTGGTTTCCAGTTGTGATTTTTTTTAGTGGCGGAGTCGCCTGCTATTGTCACAACGCAGTTGTGACATTAGCTGGCGACCTGACAACTGCCAATGACACAGTTGTCGTAATTGCGACAATTGTGTCATTAGTAGTTGCTATAAATTGTGTCATTAGGAGTTGCTGCAGTGTAGGTATATGGATTACACGAAATGTCCTGTTTCATTCAGGCGCGGCGGGACGACTTGAATATTGGAGACGGGGGCGGGACAGGGAGGGGGACACGGGGATGAGGAGTGCCCCACCCTCATAGGGGCTGCGAGGATTCTCCGCCGGAAAATTTGGGAATTTTAGACGTGATTCAACGCATATTGGCGCTTCTGAGAAGCTTCAAAAAAAACTATGTCACAAGAGCTAAAAGCAGATGCCAATGAGATTTCCCCAGCTATGCTTCTAAAATAATATTTCGATGATATTTGTCAAATATACCCACCAAAGATTAATATTTAGGACTTATGAAGATGTGGATGGAGGTTCGGTGCTACTCTCCCCGGAACATTTTGGAGTATCAGATGATTCTCAACACATATCTGACCCATTTCGGGACACTTCAGTCACAATTATTGGGAGGGGTGGCGGGGAGCAAAGTGGTACTTGGCCCCCCTCTTTTCATATTTCTCGATTGAAAAACAACCAAACGTAAATTTGTCGCGAGGATATGGAGGAAAACAAAAGAGAAAAAACGCTTTTCGGAAAATAAACCATTCTCTCGCGATATTGTGTTTTAATCGTTTACTCGTTCACGATCCGTTCATGGTCGTAAATCGCCGATCGCGAGGGAATCGTTGTTTTTTTTTCAATGTGCGAGAGAATCGTGAGGATTGGTCTATATGGCACAGAGGCCGTGTTGCCGTCGTACGCCGCTATATCTGCGAACTGGGAACTACATTTAATATTGATTATTGATTTGTCGATGGAGAGGCTATATTAGGATATTTTACTGTATGAATGCGTAAGATAACCGGTTAATATACATAATTTACGATTTATAATCACCTAAAGGCCGAAGTAGAGCATATCTATACACATATGCAAAAAACTCTTGAAGCGCGTTCCCTCTGGACTGCCGTCCGCGTTGCGAAACTGGCGAAGCGTGTAGGCTTATATTACGGGTTTATGTAATAATCGTGTCAGTTGCAATGAGTAACTGCCCAGTCAAGCCTTTCACATTTCAGATAGTACCCGCATATATTCATGTAAATTGGGATAGGAAATACAGGATGATAGCCAAAGGTTTTGTTCCCTAGAGGTTAGAACTGGAGATGAGTTCATCATTGATTGCAATTACCAGATTAATACTGGTATAAATCTAAAGTGAAAAATACTGTATCGTATATAAATATGTTTACCGTATATCATTATACTGTATAGTAAAACACATATTAAAAAGAGGTTTCCAGGCAAAACTTCAAACTATTCAGATATGAATAAGGTTTAAAAATAATTCTTTTATTGATATTATAAGAATATTCACGACAGTGATTTCTTATTTATGGTAAAAAACATATCAGAATGGAGTTCGTGATTGAATAGATATACTAGTACCGGTCCAGTAGACAAACCTACCTAGAGATTGTTGATATATGATATATTTTCAGTGATGTACAACTGGATGAGATCTACCAAAAGATCACCATGTCTTCGATAAATAATGTGACTCATTCAAATTATTTCCCGTATATCATCACATAATTCGCCGGGAAATTCGGGCGGGCGGGTTGATTTTATTTTGATTAGAGAGATAGTTAAGTCCAATGTCTATGCAAAGAAAAGATCCTTCGTTCATTGGCAAGGAATGATTAATTAATGATTAACTCAGATTAACCCTGAAGTATATATATTACAGTTTAATGACTGCTTGGAAATCAATGGAAGTATAGTTACATAAATTTGCATTTTAGGATACATATATATCGTTATGTTGAAATGAAGAAAGATTGAAGATCAGTTAAAGGTCATAAATTCCTTTTCATGCATGCGATGCTATGAATTTTATCAAGCTGACAATTTAGAGTCTGTGTTCTAATATGAACGATAACATTCTATTGATTAACTGTTTGTTCACTGGAGTCTGGTACTTCCAATTTGATATTTACAAACGCGCGTGGGCCCCTTGGGAATAAACTGGCCACGTGTGAATTGATAATGAGGATAGTGTTAAATTTGGGAACTACTACGTGTTTGACTTTAGATTTTCATTTTGGTGCCTATCAACGAATATTTCAAACAATGTCTCGGTCTTGGCATAAAAAATCTTCAGAGAAATCCTAGTCTCGAAAACGTTCACATTAAGGTTGTCTGTGGATCCTTCAGATGAGATTACACCACGAGCCCTTCATTCTCATAAATACCTGTTAACATCGCGAGGCGATCATATGCCGACTGCTGCTTTGTCACTGAACGTAAACAAAAGCGCCTGTAGTTCAAGTTAATTGTTTCGACTGTAATCAGCCCGGGAGATCACCCTGAATAGCTGGCACCAGTCTACTATTAATTCCGTTACTTGTTATGTATTAGCCTCAAAGTCTTGACAGACGTTGATCATGGAAATTTCAACTTGCCGCCATTGACAGCTGACATGAGCGTGTCGTGGCCGAAGTAGTTAGAGTGTTTGACTCTGACCCGGAGTGCTACAGCTGGCGTGGGTTCGCCCCTCGCCAGTGACCGCTTACATATATACTCGCCTATTCACAAGGCACTGGACTGATTCGGTGTCCAGGGTAATATGGACTGATGGTGGAACTAGTTGCTACGCTAGACCTTCGCCAGCGGAGGCACTTGGGGAATAAAGTACCTGGGTGTCTTTCAGTGACCGCTATATAAATCCACTCACAGTAGTACATCGCATACACCGCTAGGAAGCTCACATGGTTAGACTATCACAGCACTTTCAGGATAGTAGTTCGTCCAATTGTAGAATTGTATAAATGTTCACTTCACAGCACGATAGTTGAGCTATAAATGTTGAGTGGTTCCAATTGATTGTATATTAATATGTACTCCTATACGGAGGTGCTCCTATATAGAGGAGGGATTTACCAACTGAACTGAACTGAACATGGCTGAGTGGTGTTACCGAATGTCATTCAACTTGTAAACAGAGAGCCTTTTCACCTCCACTCCTCGTGTGTCCTTCCACCATGCTTTCCCCCAATGTGTTCAAATCAACACCTCATCTCTGCAATTACGAAGCCAACAGCCTCATCTGCAATTTGAAATATCAAATTTATCAGAAATGCTGAATAATCCCATCTAATAAAATCCACAAGGATCTGCTCTCAAATTTCTAAACAAAGTAGGTCGTGGGCACTGACCCGGAAGTGATTAACTCCGATCTGATGCCAGCTGTCCGTGATTCGGGGCTCTAATGACCTCCGTGATGAGGTTGCGCAGGTAAACGCTGTGTTGCATGTAGCACGTCTTTGGCGGTGCGAGAATGAGACCTTCAACAGAAATGGCGTCCACTCGAATGCTGTATTACCGTAAAGCGTGACTTACATAAGTCGTAAAGGGTTACATAGACTTACGTCATAATGCCAACATAGTGCTATCATTACATCTCCCCCCGTTATTTTCTTCTTTTTTTTTTTTTTTTTTTTTGGATAAAACAAATCGATATAACACAAAACTGGATTTCAGAGTGTAATTAAAGTTCAATCATGCATTCATCCTAGAATGTCCGAGCGCTAAGCTCACGCAAACAAAGTGTCATGTTCTCAAAATTTATCATTATGACATCCAAGTCAAGTTCCACAGCAAAGAGCATACTCTCGCCACATGAATGCACATTGGGTGAATTATATTCAAATCAGGTTTACCAAGGCGCACATATGTACTTAATAGATGTTAAGGCGACAAGTCGAGAGTTGAATATTTCAGTTACACATTTATAACCCACTTAGTCAGATTTGTGCCTTGCACAGTCAAAGGTCTAGTCTTTGCACAGGTCTCAGCACACGACCGAACGAAGAAGTCTTCCCATCACTCACAGGCATGTCATTACCTCTCAGACGGGCAGGCTCACGAAGTCCAGATGCATCATTGGGAGGAGGCGAACTTCCTAGTGAGAATGCAGAGGGAATTGTCACGTCACAATCAGGTGGTTCGATCTCAAGTTCTGCAGACACTTCGTCCGGCGGAAGCGGGACCCTGAAGAGGTGTTTCCTGTTCCTCCGATAGTTTCTACCATGGCTCTGCACGATGTACGATCGCGGTTCTCCAGAATTACCAACTACAGTGCCGACAGGACCCCATGATTTGTCCTTGTCCAAGCGAACGCGCACAGAGTCTCCAGGCTCTAATGCAGGCAAGTCTCTTGCCCCGTGTCGACGGTTGTAATGGTAGGCCTGCGCGCACTTGGCCCTTTTATCATTACCGTGTACTTCAATCGTATTGGGCCAACGTGGTTTCAGTGTTCGAGGCAGAGCGGGAACTGTTGTTCTGACCGGCCTTGACAGCATCATTTCATTAGGACTGTACCCTGTTGTGGCCACCCGAGTGTTTCTATAGACCATCAGTCCCAAGAACGGGTCTTGTTGGCGAAGGATTTTCTTAGCTGTCTGAACAGCTCTTTCAACTTCACCATTCGATTGGTGGAAATGTGGGCTGCTTGTGTCGTGATCAAACTGATACTTCGTCGCGAAGGCTTCAAACTCGTAGGAGCCAAATTGAGGTCCGTTATCACTCAACAGTGTTTCAGGTATTCCCCAGTGTGCGAACATGTTTTGTAGTCTGCCGGTTACCGCGCTCGTGTTGATTTGATGTAGGTGTGCTATTTCAATATACCGAGAGTAATAGTCGACCACAACTAGAAACTGTTTGCCCTCCACTTCACACAGATCAGCTGCGATTTTCTGCCATGGCCTGTCTGGCATAGGAGTAGGCATCAGAGTTTCATGACATTGAGCACTCCTCTTCTCCTGGCAATGGGCACACCTTTCGACAGTTTCATTTATGGCATCGGGCTGTCTAGGCCACCAGACAGATTGCCGCGCACGTTCTCTGCATTTAGTTAGTCCTTGATGGCCATGGTGAATTCGTTCAAGCATGTCTCCCCGAAGTCTCTCTGGTATCACTATTCGGTCACCGCGAACCAAAAGACCACTAACCACACTCAGTTCTCCGCGGACAATATGGAGATCACGGACGTCTGCATCAAGTTTGCGCATATCTTGGCCACCCGTTTAGCGTGTGTTTGATGGCTTTTTGCAAAGACACATCGCTATCCGTTGCTTCCTTGATTTCACGAAGTAATGGGTCAGATAACGGCAGATTCGCAACTATCGACTGTACATAAGCTACCACCTCACTGACAGTATCAGGCAAACTTTCCAGGCCCAGAGGTGATCTCGATAGCGCGTCAGCGACCACCAGACTTGTACCCGGGATGTACTCAGCCTTGGCATTGTACCGCATCAACCTCAGCAGTAGTCTTTGACACCTGAGTGGTGCTTGTTCAATGTTTCGGTCATTGATCAATGGCACCAAAGGTTTATGATCAGTGAATAATCTGAAACTTTCCAGACCGCAGATGTACTTTCTGAACTTCTCACACGCCCACGTGCTCGCCAAACACTCTTTTTCTATTTGGGCGTATCTCATCTCGGCTACGCTCAATCTACGCGAGCAGTACGCAACGGGCTTCAGGCCATCCTCATGTTGCTGCATTAACACGGCTCCCAGCCCATATTGACTGGCGTCTGCACTGACAACAGTAGGTTTCTTGACATCGTAAAATGCCAAGATGGGTGCGGAGGATATCAGTTCCTTAAGTTCAACAAATGCTTGCTGTTGTGAATTTCCCCATGTCCAAACAGTATCCTTGCGCAGGAGGTCATTGAGCGAGCGCGCTATCACGGCCATATTCTTAACGAATCTTCCCAGATAGTTCATCATGCCAAGTATTTGACGTAACTGTGTCGTATCAGATGGTGGACTGAGATTCCTAACAGCGGCGATCTTATCAGGGTGTGGGCTCACCCCATCCTTGCCCACCCAATGGCCCAAACACTCCATACTACTACGTCTGAATTTACACTTTTCCTTGTTCAGCTTGAGGCCAGCTTCTTCAATCCTCTTTAGTACACGGTCTAGGTTCTTATCGTGGTCCGAAACGGTGGCCCCAAAAACAATAATGTCATCCTGGAACACGGCGACACCAGGTAGCCCTTCTAGCAGTTCAGACATTTCGCGCTGAAATATCTCACTGGCACTTGAAATTCCAAATGGGAGTCTGAGAAAACGATGACGGCCATACGGTGAAATGAACGTTGTGTATTTGCTGCTCTTCTCATTCAACGCCATTTGCCAGTATCCAGATGAGGCATCCAATGAGGAGAATACAGTGGCACCCGCAAGCTTATGCAGGATATCGTCGACAGTTGGTAGCGTGTATTTCTCGCGTTGAATTGCCTTTTTGAGTGGCTTCATATCGACACAAATACGTATTTTATTTCCCGGTTTTGGCACCACCACCATATTGGAGCACCAGTCAGTGGGTTCAGTCACCTTTGTGATGACCTTTAAGCGCTCCATTCGTTTAAGCTCCGCTTCAACTAGTGGCATCTGAGGTATGGGGACACGTCTGGCCGTATTAGCACTGTATGGCACGGCATCCTCACGCAACTCGATATTCACCTCTCTTCCTTTTAGTTCACCCAGTTCACCGAATACATCATAGTCACACTGATCAGCGAAGTCTATCGCGTCAACTCGTGCTATCAAGTTCATCTTCACTGCTATGCTACGACTCAGTAGGTTATCTATATTTCCCCGGACGACGAATATACGCATGTGGTTCGTTTTTCCGTTCCGTTCACTTCGACCGATGAATTGCCCCAAGCACGTTAACGGACCACCAGGGCTGTCCAGTTTCACAGTGGTTGGCTTGAGGGCTGGACGATTAGCGAGATGTTGGAACGTTTTGTCAGATATCACTGTCACATCTGCACCACAATCTATTTTAAAATCCAACTGTGTACCATTTACATTTAACTCAGTGCGCCATGGCGGCATGGCTTCATCTGCTGGTGCGGTGAGTTCACCTAAAAAAAATCTCTGGTCAACTGGCTCGGACTGTTCACCCTCGTTGACGACACGGTCTGCAGTGACCTCGTGGACACCTTTCTGGTAACATTTTGATGAAAAATGTCCCTTCCGGTTACACGTTCTACACACCCGGTCCTTAGCAGGGCACACACGCCCGCGCTCATGTTGGTCATATCCACAGAAATTACATTTAGGTCCATCCCCGTGACCCATATATTTCGGGTGAGTTTTCCGGAATTGCCCCTTTTCGCTACTACTCTTATGTTTGTCCCTACTGGGTGGGGCAGGAATGTCTTTTACTTCGCTGATGTTACACGCAGCTGACAAGCCAGCATTTAATGACTTCAATTGGGCTTCCGACGCCTCATGAGCTCTGCACATCTCAATGGCCTTTGCTAAGGTCAGGTCACTATCTCTTAGCAAACGACCTCTAACAGTATGGTCACGAACAAGGCCATCAATCAGATTTCCATACTCACAGTTTGCTGCTAGTGTTTTGAGTTCTGTCACGTATTGGTCGATATTTTCCCCCTCTTTTTGGTTGCGAGAATTGAATTTGTATCGCTCAAATGTCACGTTCTTACGGGGGTTGCAGAAACTATCAAAACCGTCAACCAATGGTTTCAGTTTATTTGCGTCAGCTTCAGGAATGTTCATGGTATTGGAAACTTCGACTGCATCGTCCCCAATCACATGCAGAAATAAAGCACACTGTACCTCTTCCGCTTTTTTGTCCGCCCCGGATGCCTTCCTGTACAGTTCCCATCGCTGTTTCCAACGGCGCCAATTTTCCGACACATTGCCGCTCGACAGATTGAGTGCCTCCGGAGGTTTAAGCGAATCCATGGTACCGCTGTCTGATTCAGAGTGTTCCTTGACAAATTAAGTTGCAACGTTGCTGGTAAATAACACTATACCAGCACGAAATACAAGCGATTTAAATGTTTTTAACCGCTGCCACCATGTAAAGAACTGACAACACATAAAATGGCGTCCACTCGAATGTTGTATTACCGTAAAGCGTGACTTACATAAGTCGTAAAGGGTTACATAGACTTACGTCATAATGCCAACATAGTGCTATCATTACACGGGCCGCTTCAACATTCCTACGGCTATATTGGAGAACGAAGGGAATAAACTCTTTGTTAGCAACTTTACCTGCGTCTATGTTCATACCAAAGGATTGCCGTGTTTGAAGTGTTTTGATCCAAAAAGATTCACGAAGTTCGCGGTGATTATCAGTTTCTTCCTGTGTTGGAAATGTAGGAATTCTTTCTATTGGCATAATTTGAAAATGGTGCTGAAATGAATGTTCCAGTAGATTAAAATGCTCATTGACCGAGCCTTCACTGTCTAATCTGATGACTGATATATGTCTGTTGTCACGATATCGAAGTTTATTCTTAGTTTCGCCCACATACTGTTTCAGGCATTTTCGGCACGTAATTAAATAAATTACATTCTCCGTGTAACAGTTTAGTTGATCCTTAAGCTTGTATTCATTTTTGGTCTGTTCGCTTTTGAAGGTTGATTGTGTAGCAATTACTTCGTCCAGTGTACACTGAGGTTTTAGACATTTGGAGGTCTTACCATTGCCATGATTAGGGCGTTTATGTTTTATCCTTACAGGTTCTGACTCACGAACGTCATTTATTTGGCAGTTTGTGATTTGGCGAAGTGTTTCAGATTTAATATGCCGTAAAAACCGGGCGGAATAGCCTCTAGGTTTCAAGGCCCGAAACAGGATCGCACATGAGTGGTGAAAATACTGTATATCGCTCGAATTTCTATGGAATCGAATGATTTGAGATTTGACTATGCCCTTAAATATATGGGTCGGGTGAAAAGATTTGGCATGTAGGAGTTCGTGGGTATCAGTTCGTTTAAAAAAGACCTTGTAATCTAAATATCCAGTGTTCTGAAACCCAGGTTCCTTAAAAACTGTTAGGTCCAAAAAATCCACAGAAGAGTCATGAATAATTACTTCGAGTTTGATATTTGGGTCATGGTTATTTAGAGTTTCGAAAAATACTCCGAAATATTCCTTGGAATGGTTATAAAGTACAAAAATGTCATCTAAATATCTGAGGTATAAGAGAGGCTGTTTATCTAATTTTCTTAAAGCCTGCTCTTCCCAATGAGCTACATAGATAGTGGCAAAATTTGGACTGAACTTTTTACCCATTGCACAACCACTAATTTGTTGATAGAACTCTCCATTGAATTCGAAGTCATTACCTTTTAGACTAATTTCTAATAATTCCAAAAGTTCTTTGTCTGGGCGATTGGGATCGGGAAATCTTTGAAGCATCTTTAACAGCTTGAATACCTTTATCAATGTCAATATTAGTGTACATGGATTCAATATCCATAGTGACAAGTAAGGTGTTGGGAGGAGCTTGGATGCTGGACAGTTTTGACAGTAAATCTTCAGTGTTTTTCAAATAACTACTATATCGGTTAGCGATAGGCTTCAAGTAGTAGTCAATGTATTCCCAAATGTGGTAAGAATTTGACCCACAGTCTGAAACAATAGGGCGCCCAGGGGGTGTAAGGCTATCTATCCACTTATCTATAGGTTTATGAATTTTTGGTAAGATATAGAACTGTCTCGATCTTGCGTCTCTTTTGGGTGCTAAGTATTCACACTGTTTGTTCGAAATGATTTGCCTCCTATTTAGATCTGCCACAATGTTGAGCAGCCTTGGATGATCTTGGGGCCATATTTCTCCATCCAGTTTTTTGTAATGTTTAGGGTTGCCAAGTAAACTTTGGGCTTCTTTGACATAGTTTTCCCATGACATTATAACTGTAGCTGAGCCCTTATCTGCAGGTTTTAACACGATTTTGTGGTTTTTGCGTAGTTTTGTTAAAGATTGGCGTTCATTGAAGGATAAGTTTGGAATGTTTCCGAATCGTCCATTTGAAATTAGGTCATTAATTCGTTCTGAAAGGGCCTCAACAGCTTTTGGAATTTCTTGGTCAACGTTTGGTTGTACATACCCAGATTTTTCTGTGAAGGGTGGTCTTTCTCCAGCTGAAAATCTGAAGCGGTCTGCTAGACTCACCCGACGATTGAATTCATTAGCGATCTTAGATGTTTGCATCATCTTCTCTATATGTTGATCTATGCGGTCCTCAGGTGTAGGTGTTGATCTAGGTGTCGGGACAAAGGAAAGGCCCCGACTGAGCAGAGAGATGTCAGATTCTGTTAGTTCAAGGTCACCAGTCAGATTTACTATACTAGTACCTAGATCAATAATAGGGTGGCACGCGCCCTGTCCCAAATTTAGTTTAAACCTATAGTATTGAGCCAGTGTGAATACAGGCAATTTGCCGTATCTTCAGTCCAGTGAATGTTGTCCCTACCAACCTTGAATTTGCCAGGATCGATTCTATGGATAATTTTGAGTTGTCTTTTTGAAGAGGCAAATTCATTTATCTGATTTATGCAAAAGCATTCACTGGCTGGAAGTATGTCCGAAACTTGGAGCTGTATAAAATACAATTTTGACTTGGGAAATTTACGTCTCAAACAGCTCAACATATTGCTCATATTACTTCTGGCTTTTGAAGGATCTTCTGCTTTGTTATTTACACCAATATTCAAGAGAATTTTGTCGGGTTGGGAAGGCCCGTTGTAGCGGTCCAAAATCTGTGTAAAATGTTGAAACTTAGCGCCAGGATAGCACTCTACTTGCACATCAGGATGGGGGTCCGAATTAATACGTGAAAGATTTGATGAGCCGAAAAGCAGAACCTTTTTGGTAACTGCCGGGAGGCGCCATTCCCTTTTGTTTTGAGTTTCGTGCCTAAATTGCCAGAATTTCGGGTTCGAATTTTGACGATATGATGAGCGCATATCGTTTGATGGAGGAGACCTTGCAGCCTCAGCATAGGTATTAGTGGAAGTAGAAGGAGCAGGGTTGGTAGGTCTAAAAGTAAAAAAAAATAATTAAAATTCATTTAACCTGTTCAAATGCCACTTCTTGCTCAACGTGATCTTTCATACTTTGCTATTTTAAGAGTTGTGAAATACGCGATAACAGTAAAATAAACTGGCAAACATGTTCACTCTTGTGTTATTGTATTTCAGTTTGCAAAATATGAAAATGAAAGAACCAATTAAAAAAATTTCTTGATATTTTCCTGAAATTATTCACTGGTTAAAATTTCCCTTTACATGTATTTGTTGTATATTCCCCAATCAAAGTTTTTTATTTTTGAACTGGTGAAATAAGCCCATTTCGATCAGTACATAAATGCTGGTAATATATCCGAAAATTAGCCAGGCGATCTACTAATATTGCAATTTGTGCCTACAATATACATGTACATGTACGTATACTTTAGCAATGGAGCGTGAGAAAATTAAGCGATTCTGTGTGAATGTGTTTTCGAGTATGTGTTTGTGTGTGAGATAATCTTCATGTACATATAAATTAATCTATATAAGGATTTTACCCTTTGCTTGAGTTTCTGTCGACACGAACCATTCAATTAATTAGCGCAGCCGAAAGTTTCACCATCAATGACCTGATACAGATAATATATGCTATTCACCACAAACGAGGGCTCCGATACCAGTTGATGAGCCTGTTAACTGCCGTGGCTGCAAGCCAGAGGACTAAGTGCTGATGATGCACTATGCTGTTTGCATCCGGAACCCTAATGTACCAGGAAATGGAGTAGAATGCTTATTCGCTCATTTCTCTGTGTCTTGTATCAACAGAAAACCCTGTGAAGCAATATCTATGATGTGGTTTGAATTACTAATAGGTTCCGTGTAGTACTATCTTAATCACCCGTATACACACTGCCAAGAGGGCATTTAAGATCACACCTTCTCTTTTCCCAATTTCAAAATAGCCTCAGATATAATATTAATGGGTGTTGCGGACTGATATAAGAGATATATACTCCGGGCAATATTTTCTCTCTGAAGGAGATCTGCTCATGATCTCGAGAATGTATCATACATTTCTTCGGGACGAGAAGAGCAAATAGTAGAGACAGATATTTCGCAATTCTTCTGCAGCGCTATATATTGATTTACCGACATAATATTTTGTATATTCGGCGCATAACGTGACTGGAGAAGATTCGCCCGTGTAGACCAAATATCCCATGATAATGGATAGAGAACTCTGAGAAACTTATCCTGCGAGTGTTGGAAACCGAAGGTGAAGTTTGCGATGGGCATGACGGAAGAGAGAGGTGATTTCAAGTTATTCCTCGCCGATCCTCGGATATTCTTATTCCTGGCATACCTGGTGACTATCGGTTCTGCTCGTCTGTGCTCCAGTGACGGGGAATTTTCTTGTCAAATACCTATAAGTTCCTGCTGTTTCACAATCCATGATAGCCTCAATTTAACTCTACCAGTCGAAGCGTTCGCGAATACAAGCATATCACATTTAGAGCTGATCAACATCCAAGCGCGTGATATTGAATGCGATGTACTGACTAATCTGAACAGAACGTTAACTCGCTTAGATGTGTCAACGTTTTCGTTCCATGATGGACGAGTTTTCCCCAGCTGTATTCTGAACAGTGTTACCATGCTCCATACTTTCCACATCGATAACTGTAACCTTAAACACCTGGAAGCCGACCTTTTGCTGAGACTACCACTGCGATCCGTCAAAATCCGAAGATGTGGACTAGAATACTTTATTCCACCAATCATGCCAATAGAGTTTCTGAAAGGAACAAGTCTTTTATTTGTGAATCTGGCAAACAACAATTTGACGGACAGAGTCTGGGATGTCCTTTCCATGTGTATTAAGTTGAGACAAATCTTCCTTCCTTTTAACTCTCTCACTACCATACCAAGGTCTGCACTAGCAAATTTGGCCGACCTTGGTTTTCTTGACCTGAGTAACAATAACATTGTGGCAGCGAATTCCTTTCTCTATCCCAATGTGATGTTACGGTATCTCGATCTGACCAACAATGACATGTCGTCAATGGACAACGGAACTTTTTCTGGAAGGAAGATACTGGAGCTTCGCCTATCACAGCCACAAAGTCTGCTATCATTTACAGATGTGCAGGTATCACACTTGAGCATGGTGTCATCAAACATCTCCCGCATCCCAGACCAAGCCTTTTATGGCATCTCGGGAATAGAACGGCTTTCTTTGCCAGACAATCAACTCAACGAAACAAACTGGCTAAATCCTGTCTTGTGCAGTTCTCTAAAGGAGCTTGATATTTAGGCAAACATTTTTCAAATGTTTCCGGCCGGGTATTTTTGCGAGAACATATTGTACAGTCGAAGCATATCGCTAACCCTCAACCGGAATAGATTAGTGATAGTCGACATGTCTCAGATCAGAATCTCGTTTGCTTCTTTTAAACTCAACAATATATCACTCGTAATTAACCCGAACGTGGGTTCCCGCAACTATGCTGTACTTTATTTCAAAGACAACGATTTGACAGAAATGCCACCAGTTTTATTTAAGGTTATGGGGCCAACATTTAAAGGCACTCTGGATTTATCACTGAACAGGCTAACAAATTTACCAGCAATAGTTTTTGAGATAGATCAGATGAGATCGGGAGAGGAATTCCAGTCGCCGATCCTCTTTCTTCTTTCAAATAATAACCGCTAAAAAGTTAGATATACAGGTTCGCGCCGATTCACAAGATACTGGTGATTCTCGCAAAGTGAAAGTGAGGTTGTCCCTCGTGAATAATAGCATTTCTTCTTTTCCTCCTTGTGAGGTTCTCATAGACGACGTTTACCATATAACATATCTGCGACTGTCCTACAATAACATTCGTCACATGGTGTGGGATTCTTGTCGATATGACGTCATCTTGTCCGCCCTGGATCTGTCTTACAACGATATGGAAACGTTTACTGTGTCCTCATGGATTTCAAACTGGGAAGTATATCGTCTGTCACTGCGTGGGAATAGACTAACATTTCTGCAGAATGACTTCTTTTGTATTGTTACATTCGTATCTAAACTCGATCTACAAGACAATAGACTGATTACATTGCCAGAAATATGTTTTCCTGCACCAACTGGTCGGTTCGACTCGGTCCTCTTATTGGGGAATCCACTGGAATGTTCATGTAAAGTGATCTTTCTAATGGATTCTGTGCATGACAACATCACGTGCTCTCGTGTTACAGTGGATGGTAAAACCCCCGTGTTTGGTAAGGAATTCTGGGCAGTGCATTGTATGGCGGTGACATCAGAAATAGAAACACCAAATACTAGAGGAAATGGGGTTGATATAAATTTGGTTGGCAGCTCGAAATTTTCATTCACGACATTGTCCGTATTCTTAGGACTTTCGTTCTGCCGTATTGAGACATAGAATATGACTCTTGTAGATTGAAACCTAACTGATATCATAATTTGTGGATCTTGGTCAATCTTCAAACATGAGATACTAGTAGTATACAAGGAGTCAATGGAGTCTTTAGCGCTTCACTGCGCATGCGCAGAACTTGTATTGACGTCATAAGTCTGGATGTGCGCATGCGTGATGGATGTGTGGTGGGAGGTGGGACCAAGATGGCGGCCTGTGTGGGTGTGTGGTGGGAGGTGGGACCAAGATGGCGGCCCTGTTTTAGTGTGGTGGGAGGTGGGTAGCCGCCATCTTGTACCCACCTCCCACCACATTTGGCGTGTGGTGGGAGGTGGGTATCCGCCATTTTGTACCCACCTCCCACCACATCATGGCGCTGTGCGCATGCGTGATGGATGTGTGGTGGGAGGTGGGACCAAGATGGCGGCCTGGTTGGAGGGTGGTGGGAGGTGGGTAGCCGCCATCTTGTACCCACCTCCCACCACATTTGGCGTGTGGTGGGAGGTGGGTATCCGCCATTTTGTACCCACCTCCCACCACCCTGGCGCTGTGCGCATGCGTGATGGATGTGTGGTGGGAGGTGGGACCAAGATGGCGGCTTGGTTTGAGGGTGGTGGGAGGTGGGTAGCCGCCATTTTGTACCCACCTCCCACCACATGGTTGGAGGGTGGTGGGAGGTGGGTACAAGATGGCGGCCTGTAGAAAAACGTATAAAATGAGTCGATTTTTAGGCAAAGGGGTGTATTCATTGCACTACCTTTGCGTAGCACTGTGACTTACCTGACCTGACCAGCCTCCCTGTCTGCCTACCTGCCTGCCTGCCTGCCTGCCTGCTTGCTTCACCTCTAGTCAGTCATCCAGCCTGCTTGCCTGTTTTGTATGAGCTGTGAACCTTTTACTTTTTTCACTTTTACCAGTGCAAATTCACCAGACTTTTACACGGTAGCAGTTACTCACCAGCCTGAGCCCATAGTCATGATGAATTCAGCCGACCTAGTCACGCTTCAAAAGAACCGTCCTCGCCTCGTTGATGAGATGGAGCATGTGGCTGAACTATGTGATTTTCTTATGCAGGAAAACATACTTCTGAAAGAGGGTGTCGAAGATATCATGGCGCAGAACACCCCTTCACGACAAAACAGAGCTATCATCGACGGTCTACTGCGCCGTGGTCCCAATGCATTTCCAGCCTTCGTGGAGGGGTTGAAGATCACGAGAAATGACGAACTAGGCGATCTACTTGAAATCCCCCCCCCTTGTAGATGATGATATCTTAGTGATGGACAGTACCGAAGAGCGTAAAGCTAGCAAACGTACGCACACTAGCCCAGAGAGTACACCTGTCAAACGCGCTGGACGACCCAAACGCCCCCGACTAACACCGTTAGAAATACCTGTGATTGAGCAGCCAGTAGTACCCCAGCAAGTGAAACAAAAGGTAGAACTTCCTATGTCTGTCCAGGAGATCAACAACCTTATCCAAGAGGCTTACCAGGCAGCTCACACAGACATTTGGGAGCTCTCACCCTATTTAACTGTGAGTGTGAAAGACGAAGAAGTGCATTTTAATGCAGCGGGCTTTAACGACAGACCCGGTAAGCATATTGCCATGAACTTAGACACCTGGCAAAAACTGGAGACCCTTGATTACGCCATCGATGCGGTTATTCGCGACCAGGGGAATGACGAAGCGAAATTTCAAGTGGGTGAGGATCTCTTTGTGAGTTGTGCCTATTTCAACGACCAGCTCCTGGTGCATATTCGAAAATGGCGAATGCGGTTAGATACGCAAGAGCTTGTTGCTTGTCCTCAGGGTGTCACCTTGAAATTAACGGCCTGGCGGAAGTTGCAGAGTCTTGCCAGTACAATTCGTCAAGCTCTGACCTACCAGGTGACTGACTATATTTATCAGAATACATCGACACAGTCCTGGATCTAATCAGACCTCAAATTCCACAGAACACTAGTGTACCCTCATACGCACTGATCACTGAGGCACTACAGGCTGTGACCGAGGCGCAAATTGCCCTGGCAGTGGTAGCGGCCTGCCCTCCCAAAATTCCACGTGAAGAGATTATTACGTACATCTATGTGCACCAGGGACGGAAAGATGATGATGAATTCAAACAAGTCTTGTTGACAAACTATTGAGAACAAGTGTTGAAAAAACATTTACCATACACATTTATTGATCTTGAGAGCGTATAATTGTATTAAAAATTCAGAGTTTTTTTTTACTGTTAATTGTATTAAAAAATTCAATACTCAGATATAATTGTATTAAATTCAATACCCTTGTGAATACGTTCATTCTGTGTTAATAAAAATAGTAGAAAATTAAAAAAAATGCTTGTTAGTGTTCATTCTATTGCTTGTTAGTGTTCATTCTTTTTTTAAATTGCGCACAAGGCCGATATGTCAACCCCACACCCAGCCCATTAGATGCCCCTTCACATAAGCTTCACATTGATACCTTACTCGACCCCATTGGTACACTAGGGGCTCTCCTAGCTCCAAAAAGGCTATTTTCATACCATTCGGCCGCCGCGCATGCGCAGAAGGCCGATATGTCAACCCCACACCCAGTCCATCAGATGCCCCTTCACATAAGCTTCACTTTGATACCTTACTCGACCCCATTGGTCCATTAGGGGCTCTCCTAGCTCCAAAAAGGCTATTTTCATACCCTTCGGCCGCCGCGCATGCGCAGAAGGCCGATAGTTCAACCCCACACCCAGCCCATTAGATGCTCCTTCACATAACCTTCAATTTGATACCTCACTCGACCCCATTGGTCCATTTTAAAAAAAAAATATTTTTGGCTATCCCCTAGCTCCAACACGTCTATGTCCATACCTTTCGGCCACCGCGCATGCGCAGAATGCCGATAGTTCAATCCCACACCCAGCCCATTAAATGCACCTTCACATAAGCTTCAATTTGATACCTCACTCGACCCCATGGGTCCATTTTTAAAGAAAAAATTGGGGCTATTCCATCAACCTTGCTTACCCCTTGTCCCCCCCTCCAATTTCCCCTTTTCACCCTTTTTTTTCAATAATTTCAATTTTTAATTGTTAAAAAAACATAGAAAATGAAAAAGATTTTTTTTGGCTCCATGAATCTTTTTTTCCTTTTTTATTAAATTTTAAAAAAAATTTTTTTTGGCTATTCCATTTCCCTCCCCCCTCTCCCACTCCAATTTTCCCCTTTTTTTTCAATAATTTCAAAAAATTGTAAAAAAATTTAAAAAAAAATTTTCTTTGGGGAGTAGCATGATGGGAGTTGGTGTTAATTTTTGTGCTTTTTTGATAGAAGTTCCCTCTTCCGGAAAGATAGGTTGGCCCTGAAAAGGGCCTTTGAAAGTGTTACGACACTTATGCGCGGTATATTCTCTTTATCCCTCCCACATGCTTCCTGCATATTGGGCACTTTATTTTTAGATGCTCCTCCCCTGCGTCAACGCAGCGGCACATGGCGCCTTCACACGACAGTGTTACCCAACAATCTTTACATAGGCACAGATGTCCACACGGTAATACAGCGTACAAGCTCTCCTCATCTGTACAGATACTACATCGTGTTTTTTTTTCTTCTATATGTCGTTCTTTCTTCTGTCTGGAAATCTCCGCCTCCATGACATTCATGTTTTCCCGCATGGCGTTAATCCGTTCGTTGAGGCGGGTTACCTCGGCTTCGTGGAGGCATGGTTGTCGTGTTTCGGCAGCCGAAATCGTTGGAGTTTCGCCAGGCGACGTTGTTGCAATTCTATTCCTATTTAACCATGCCCGGTCTTCAGCCGAAGTCGTTATACTGGGAGTTTCGACCGGCGACGTCATTGTTGTAGTTGTTGGAGGTCTACTATTTAACCATGGAAGCTCGCCGTCTTGTTCCCCATCCGTGATATCATTGTCGTCGTTTTCTTCTTCTATGGCTTCCATCCTGTTGATTTCTTCGTCCTGTGGTTCACTTAGTCTTTGCAACCGTCTATTCTCTTCTGCTCTTACATCTCGCCGGAGTTGTTCCGCAAGTTCTTCTGTACTGCGATAACAACAACAACATTGGGCTGTAACACAGAACGTCAAAGCGCTTTATATTTACCCTGCGTGGAATGTAGTAACCAATTCGCGAAATTTGCCATCGCCCCTTGCGGACACCAGGCCTTATGTGAAAGTTGCATTCATCGCCGGGCCCAAATACCAACATGTGCAGCGGCCAACAAACCCCTAGAGTGTGAATTACTGCCCTTGACGTGCCCCGTCTGTGCTGATAGAAGACAGGCCCTCTCAACGATGTAATGGCTATATATTACATATTCCAACGGTTATTTTTATAACCAACCATCTTTTCCGAAAGGGAACTTCTAACCACGCACAAAAATTAACACGAGATCACACACATATATCCCTGTGTTCGTTCAAATAAATTCCCGTTATCGTTCGGGCTATTATAACTTTTATCAAAATAAATTATGTCCGGGTTCAAAAATAAAATTTGAGTCCGTTATCATTCGGACTATATATATAATATTAATTACTGGGAGAGAGAAAAGAAAAAAATCCTGTGTTTATAATAGAGAGATTAGTCCTCACAAGGACTGTTTCATATTTGGGGCAGGGACTGTTGTTTTTTGGTGTTGCAGTTTAAAAAAATAAAAAAATGGGGGTGGGGCTGTATGCTTTGAAATTGATGTGCAAGTTAGAAGCTTTCTCTTTCGAAGCATTGGTTCGTCCTGAAAAGGACGTTTTTTTTTCGTCCTGAAAAGGACGTTTAGGGTCATCTCACTCACTCACGGAGAGGGCTGATGGAATAGAGATGCTGCACATCGTCATCGTCATCGTCATCATCCACAAAAATGGGTTGCCCATCTAAGAAATTGGCCGGCGCAATGATGGTAGTGTTGGCTGGTTCTTCAAATACCGGGGCTGGCAGGTCCTGCAGGAGAAAGGGTGCCGGTGGTGATGATGGCTGTTGCGGCTTGACCGCCAGCACCGGAGGAGGGGTGGGGTGCATGGCTTCATTCATGGTTCGCTGTAATAGGTCGAACCACCCCTCCTCGTTGATGGTTGTTCGAGCGCCGTTTAGCAACGCCCGAACATTGTTGGCGGTGCTGGCTTCCCTGGCTCCTACTCCCCCCAGCAGCATGGCCTGCCAGCCCGTAAATTCCCGTAGCCAGAACGTCTTTATCTCCCGCAACATTGCGCTTTTTTTCCGCCGTGATAACTGCGGCACTTCCTTTGGGATTTCTCTCATCATCGCTCTTCGCCTCCTTCTGGACAGTGGTACTTCTTCATGCTCGGTGGTCTTTGGTACTTCTTCATGCTCGGTGGTCTTTGGTGCTTCTTCCATCTCTGGTGTTCTCTCTGTTTCTGACATGTCAAAAAGTTTTGGAATGAGCCGATTCAAGCTGGGACACTATATATAGACATCGCGCGGACCTCGCCGAAATCGTGTAGGCTGTGTATTTTCTGTGGATGCTTTGAAAATTCGGCCTGTGTTTCTTTCTGAATTATAAATGGTTGTGATTTTACAATACATGTCAATGCCCGTAGAAATTTTATTTCCAATTAAACTCAGATAATTCATGGTATAGTATTTAAAATTTTAGCCGCCTACCGCTTGACTACGCCGTTATTTAATGATTTTTAGCGAATTTTACTCGCCTATTGTTGAAGTACGGAAGTACGGGAAAACCGGTACATTGAAAATAAATTAATTTTCCGGGTTAAAAATACATGAAGACTATCACTTACAACCATATACTAGTTCCCTGAAAATTGCAGCGCGTTTATCGAAAGAGAACTCTAGAAAATGATGAAAACAGACCCTTCATTTTCACCGTAAGAAACACAATCTACGCAGTTCTGCTTCAAATTTTGGTGTCAAAACAGAGTTGCGTCCCGATTTTTGCACCAAACAAATGGCACCACATTTTGTGCCAATTCATGCTATTACGTAATTTATTAAATGTGTTTGTCGTATGAATTACATTGTTTTATTAAAGTAGATGCAAGAAGAGCATGTGGGCTACCTATTTCAGTAATTGTTTTATTGAATTAACGTTTCCTTAAATTTATAAGCTGTGTCAAAAGGGATTGGGTACACAGTTTAGCATTGAAGAAATACCTTCACGTACGTATAGCCTCTATTACCTATATAGTATGGTTTTGCAAGTATCGGGTTTGGCTATTTCAGAGCACTATGGATTGTTCGGGTAATTATAATGACTTGATATTATATCTCAGCAATGATATTATTTTATTTTTATCATGTTAATTATTCAAGAATATTAATTTATGCACTCTGGGAGCGTCTACAAAAAATTGCATTGTTAATTTAATTATTTTCTCAGGGTATGAATTTTTTTATTTACAATTTTTTTATTCAAATTAGCAAGAATCGATATAAATTTTTGTCTGGCGGGTATTTTATCATTCATCATTATGGCAGCACCGGGCAAGGAGCTCGCTTTTTTTCAACTGACGTCTGAGGTGATTCTCATCGTGTATGATCATGAATTGCAGCTTATCAAAGAGCATCCTACAGAAGTGAAATTATCTTTAAGCTTACCCGGGTGGACTCTATTGACACGCATGTTACAGGGAAAAGAGCCCGAAGTGGATTTTATGCATGTCGGAGTCGGTGTTTACCTGCGGAGTGGAAGAGAGGATTCTTTTTTTCCGCGGCTTGAACAGTGTGGGGGTGCTGCTATTGTACTTTGGCCGGCATTATGGCAGGCGCTGAAAGCTATTATTACGGAAGTGCATGACGTGCTGTATCCAGAAGCGAATTCTCTAGCCACCCGTACGCTTACCCCGGATTGTACCTTATTATTATATCCTCAACGCGTGGAACTCATTGATGATGATAGCCGGTGTTGGTGTACATCGGAACCGGCGCGTGTGTCTTTATCCCCGGAAGGCTGGACTACTTTGAAACGTGTGTTATGCGGTGATTTGGACGGAGATAGTATTCACCTGTGTCAGGACGTCTACATTTTCCGCGGCCCTTATTTTGCTCGACTTATCTGTCTCAAGCGAGGGGGATTTGCTCTGGATCCCGATCTGTGGACGGCTTTGCAACAAGTAGTTCCCATGGTCGATCAAGTACTTTCTCCACCCCAGCCTCTCACAGAATAGTACCTGACCCTATAAATACAGGGGATGAGACAGAGTGTGTGTCATTTTCCGTTCGACATTTAGAGCAAGCATGTCAACTTACCTACGAGCCATCCTGCCTCTTACACCCAGTGTGAGGTTATACATCTATCAAGATAAAGTCACCCTCGTGAAAGACGATGAAGCGATTTACTGGTCGCCTGCTGAGATGCTATCGAATACGGTGATGCTACAGCGTGATGGCTGGACTAAATTTAAACGGGTGTTGAGCGGTGAGTTGGACGGAGACCTCATCCACCTGGACAATGCCATCTACGTATATTCCGTACCGCCCCTCTTCATACGAAAAAGATGGCGTCTGGGCCGCTATCAAGAGCCTACACAAAGTATCCTTCTAAGCCCCTCTGTGTGGTCAGCCTTGGAGAAAATAGTACCTATTGTCGACCAGTTATTTACACCGGACGACCGAAGGACGGCTTTACAACAAGTGGCGCCCATGGTCGATCAAGTCCTCTCTCCACAGGAGCCGCCTCTCACAGAATAGTACCTGACCCTATAAATACAGGGGATGAGACAGAGTGTGTGTCATTCTCCGTTCGACATTTAGAGCAAGCATGTCACTACGAGCTATCCTGCCTCTTACACCCGATGTGGGATTATACGTGTATGAAGAAAAAGTCACCCTGGTCGAAGATTGTGGAGCTATTTGCTTTGAGCACGCTGAGACTCTATCGAATAGGGTGACACTACAGCGTGATGGCTGGACTAAATTTAAACGGGTGTTGAGCGGTGAATTGGACGGACACCTCATCCACATGGACAATGCCATCTACGTATACCATACCGTCCTCTACCCACGTGTGGGTCGCTACCAAGAGCCTGCGCGAAGTTTCCTCTTAACTCCCTCTCTGTGGTCAGCCTTGGAGAAAGTAGTACCTATTGTGGACGAGTTGTTTACACCCGACGACCGATCACCCGACCAATTGGCATGGGCTCGTGCTATCGAACACGCGCTAGATGAACCTTATGAAAAAAAATCTGATGATGATGGGGAAAGTACTATATGTATAGAATGCACAGAGGCTAGAATGACAGTGTCACCTGATGAAGCGACCCACACACACATGACGGGGACGACCCAGAACGATGAAGAAGAAAAAGTCCGTGATGAAGCAGCGGTCCCGAAAAAAGGCGTCTACAGTGATTAACGAGGTGTTAACCGATTTGTATTACAGCCCAACGAGTGCAGCCGCGTATAGCGCTGTGGGCGCACTCTCTCGAGCGGCCCATTCTCAAGGCATTAGTCGAACTGAAGTTCGAGACTGGTTAAAAACCCAAGACACCTATAGTTTACATCGAGCTGCCCGACGTCATTTTCGCCGTAACCGGGTGATCGTCGGCGGTATAGACGCGCAATGGCAAGCGGATTTAGTGGACATGAGTCGATTTGCACCTCACAATGATGGACATCGGTACATATTGACCTGTATCGATATTTTATCCAAGTATGCCTGGGTACAACCCATTCGCACCAAAACAGGAGAGAATCTCATAGGAGCCTTCAAGCAGATTTTCAAGACGGGGCGCAAACCTCTTTATTTACAAACAGATGAAGGCACAGAATTTCTCAACCGACCCTTTCAAGCCTTTCTTAAGAAACAGAAGGTATTTTTCTTTCATACGTACAACGAGACGAAAGCTTCGGTGGTGGAACGCTTCAATCGGACCTTCAAAGGCCGCATGTACAAGTATTTTACTGCCCAAAACACCCGACGCTACATCGATGTATTACCTCAACTGGTCCAAGGGTATAATCGCGCCTATCATCGCAGTATCCAGCGAGCTCCCCGTGATGTGACAGAACGCAACGAACATCAAGTGCGTGCTACGCTGTACTCATCATCCAGTCCACCATCACTCACGGCACCCCGTTACAAACGTGGAGATGTGGTACGGATCAGTAAAGTGAAAGGTCAATTTGAGAAAAGTTACTTGTCCAACTGGAGTGACGAGCACTTTGTCATCGTTCGCCATAAACCTCGACAGCCACACGTCTATCAACTGGAAGATCTACAAGGAGAGAGACTGCAAGGCACGTTTTACGAGGCAGAATTACAACCCATAGTGAAAACACAGAAAGACTACTACACGGTGGAAAAGATTTTGAAAACGGAACGTCGCCGTGGCATTCCCTATCATTTCGTCAAATGGCAAGGATGGCCTCGTTCGTTTAATTCCTGGGTATCCGGCCGTGACATGAAACGTCTATAAATTCTAACCCCGATCACCACCCGCCTTCAGTGTAGGATTGTACCATGGATAGTACACGTCTACCTTTACTATTACGAACTCGAAAAGCGCAAGTCGGTACTGTTTTGTGTCTAGTAGTGGTTCTGGGTACGTTATTTACAGGCGTGTTCTACGATTTGTCGTACGTGATATCCTGTTTCAACAACCTGCGTTCTCAGTCATCCACCACTTCGACCACCACCACCACACTGCCTACACCAGCCAAGACGTCAAGGGTCCGCCACGTATCAACCCAGACACCCACGTTTCCATCAAAGACGTCGTCTACTCCAGCCATCACCACCAAATTACCCTTTACCCGCTACATCCAGCCACCCAGGACGACTCCACGTGATCTTCCGTCATCCCTGAGAAGCGAGGACGATCCTTCCACTCCATCACCATCTAGTACCACCACTACGACGCCGCTAAACATATTTGCAGTGGATCCCCGTGAATCACAAACTTTACCACCACAACGGTATCCATTGGACTACGATCCCCGGTGGGATCCCCGACAACGATGGTGGGCTTCTAACCGGCGAGCGCAAATCACCAAATAAAGAAAGAAAAAATAAAAAAACTAAAAAAACTATGGATCCTCGATGGCAGCATCCTTTCGCGTGTCTCATCGCTGGACCGACAGGGTCGGGAAAAACACACTTCGTTCAACGTCTGATCCAACATGGGTCAGCCCTCATTTCACCGCCTCTAGCTCGCATCCTGTGGTGTTATGGCGCTTGGCAACCCGCGTACGAGGCACTGGCCCGTGTCCCGGGACTCACCTTAGTGGAAGGCTTACCTCCTGAGGATACACCCCCAGACACCTTGGTGGTGGTGGACGATCTCATGACGGAAACGGACAGTCGAATCACCCGTCTCTTTACCAAAGGCAGCCATCATCGTCGGTTGAGCATCATTTACATCGTACAGAATCTCTTCAGTAAGAACAAAGAGCACAGGAACATTAGTTTGAATGCTCAGTATGTGGCGTTATTCAAAAACCCCAGAGACGCTTCACAAATTACCCATCTGGCTCAACAGATGTACCCTAAAAACACGGCCTTTGTACGAGAAGCCTTTGAAGATGCGACCCAACCCGCTCACGGGTATCTACTCATCGATTTGAAACAAGACACGCCCTCCACCCTGCGATTGCGTACCCTGATTTTTCCCGGCGAGGTGCAGACGGTGTACACCCCCAAATGAGTCAAGAAAGAGGATAAAAGATAAAAGAAGAAGACAAGGCACTCGACTCGTCATTCATCATCATGTCTGCACGGATACGCAAGCACGCGCCGGCTTTGCGCGTATTACGCAGCGCGCCACCGGAGGTGGGCCGGGCCCTGGTGCGCGGCGCGGATGCCGACTTGGTACGGTGTTTGTGTGAAGTCGCCCATAATGTATTAAAAGGCAATGTTCCACTCAGTCCTCTGCAGAAAGGGAAATTGCAACGGCACAAGGCGGGTCTCCGAACGTTAGTCAAGAAGACGGCGAGTGTCAAGAAAAAGAAACAGGTGTTACAGCGAGGTGGATTTCTCGGCGCACTCCTGGCTCCCTTAGCCGCTACTGTACTGGGACCGTTACTAGGTTCCATCTTGGGACGCTAAAACATGGAACATACGAAAAAAATGATGCTGGTCGAACCTCGACTGTTACAGAGTTTGCAATCCCCCTATCCCGTACCGGCCACAGTGCAACAACTCCAGTCTCTGGATGAAGAGATGAATAGTATACTGCAACGGCGACTCCCCGATCACGAGAAAATTCAACTCTACCATCATACGCTGAACCAGTACCAGACGTTTATGGATCAATATAGAGGGAGCGGGAGTACCCCACCACTACCTACCACCACGCCCACCACACTGACATCTCCATCACTACTACCTTCAGAGTTTCAACCATATAATGTACCTGCCCGTACGACATACCGATATCAACACGATCACGGTGGATATAAGAGATGACACGGGACGTCCGATCCCATTCGAACGAGGAAAAGTGGTGCTGACACTTGCTTTCCGACAAACCCGCTCTCCTCACTTCGTATAATGTACGTGCCTTACCAGTGCCATACGCCCAGCTATGCCGACTACTACAAGAAACAAACGGGTGGAAACTTGCCCATGTTTAGCGGGGCACGCATGCAACGCGGTCATGGATTGGGGAACATACTGGGCAGCATTGTGAAAACGTTTTTACCCATGGTGACACGGGGTGTGAAAGCGGTGGGAAAACAAGCGGTACGCAGTGGATTGCGCGTGGCGGGTGATGTGATGGAAGGCGCAGCACCCCGACAAGCCTTGAAACGCCGGGCTAAAGAAGCCGGCGGTGTGTTGATCGCCAAAGCCCTTAAAAGACAAAGACCGACACAGCCCAGATTCATTCAACGTCCAACACACCGACGACGCACACCCCAGAGCAGGAGGAGAAGGACTAAGCCCCAGAAGAAGAAAAAGAAGAAGAGGAATAGTAGTAGTAGGAGAGACATCTTCGCATAATGGCATTCATTCACTCCGAGTCGTGTCCGTCTACCAACAGTGAATTGGATTTGTGGACTATTCCTCCCACCCAAACCAGTGTAGCCGAAGGACGTTGGGTAGAACATCGACCCCTGGCTAGCCTGACGGGGATGGGTCCCGTGGAATTTACCATTGAAAACAAAGATACGGCCTACCTGGATTTAGCCCACACCTACTTGTACGTAAAAGCCAAAATAACGGACATGGACGGGACAGACATAGCGCCCGATGCGAAAGTAGGCCCGGTGAATCTTTGGCTGCACTCCTTGTTCCAACAGGTGGATATAGGTCTGAACGATAAACTCATCAGTACATCCACCAATACGTACCCGTACCGAGCCTACATGGAGACGCTGTTGTCGTACGGTAGTGATGCCAAACAATCACACTTACAAGCTGCGCTGTACTTCAGGGATATGCCCGGATACCATGACAGCATACTCGGTGCCAATAGTGGGTACGTCACACGCAAAAGAATGACAGCCGAAAGCAAGTCCGTCGATATGATGGGACGACTGCACGCCGATCTGTTCATGCAAGACCGTTACATGATGAACGGTGTATCCATCAAGATCAAGTTGATCCGTTCCTTACCCGTGTTCGCCTTAATGGCCGGTGGGACGGGAGATATCCATTACAACATCGTCATTGAAGATGCAGCCCTATTTGTCCGTACGGTAGATTTGCAACAGGGCGTGTTGCTGAGTCACATGGAAGCCTTATCGAAAAAACCAGCCCTGTACCCCATCCGACGCGTACAGACCAAGGTGTTCTCTGTGCCAGCAGGTACGATGATGGCCAATCGTGAAAATATATTTCTAGGGGATCTGCCTAAACGTCTTACCCTGGCGTGTGTGACATTCAATGGAAATTGGGCTGAGAATCCGTTCAAATTTGAACATTTCAACATCAACTTTGTGGCACTGCACGTGGCCGGTCATCAAATTCCAGCCCGCCCATTACAACCGGACTTTACTAGCGGACACTATGTGCGGACCTACCTGAACCTGTTTACAGCCACAGGACAAAACAACCAAGACGAAGGCAATACCATCAGTCGACAAGACTTTAGCCATGGGTACACATTGTTCGCCTTTGACCTCACCGCCACCTTGGAACACGATCATCAACTGGCTTTGCTGAAGAAAGGAAACCTACGGTTGGAAGTGCGTTTCGCCAAACCTCTAGAGCACACCATTAACGTGATTTGCTACGCCGAGTTTGATAACGTCATCAGCGTGGATCAGCAAAGAAACGTGCTGTGTGACTACGCCAGCTAAGAGTCATCATGGATACAGAGCAGCTGATGGACATACTCCAGCGAGATCCCAAGATCCCCTTTCGAGGTGTGTTTCCACGCAATGTGTTTCCTACCCACTCCACCACCCCAGCAGCCTACATCCTGAATACAGACACAAGGAGTCGACCCGGTGAACATTGGATAGCTGTGTACGTGGACACCCAAGGCCAAGGCGAATACTTTGATTCCTACGGACTTGCACCCCTCCATGCCGATTTGGTGAAATTCATGGACGTCTCTACTACAGAGTGGCGTTGGAATACGCAAAGATTACAAGGCCCCTTGAGTAGTGTGTGCGGACAGTACTGTGTGTTTATCTCACTCACCGGAGTAGAGGACATTCTATGCCCACCATTGTACATATGTTTGATGATTATTGTCAAGCCGAAGACCGTGATGTCCTCGTCTATGACTGGACGGCCTCTCGTTTTAATGTGCATGCGCCATTTCTCTGGTTAACTTAAAAAATGTACTGCGCGCGCGCACGCGCAGGCCACTTGTTTATTGTTATCATTGTTATATTGTTATGACGTTGTTGTTCTGACGTTCTGTTGAATAAAAGATGAAAAAAACACAAAAAATGTTTTGACTTTCTTTTTTTTTTTATTTAAGTCAACAAGAATGGATTAGACTATATATACAAATAGAATACAGGGTACACATAGTAGGGGGGTTAAGGTACATAAAAAGTTCTGTCAGGAGTAGGATTCGAACCTACGTACGGCAATGCCGACCAGCACTTAATACCGGCGCCTTAGACCACTCGGCCATCCTGACTTTTACAGTTTTATAACTCGTGTATCAACAGTTATAGTTCGACATTGTTTTTTACAAGTCCAAGTAGGTGGTGCTCACACCGTCGGCCAACACTTTTCGTTTGGGATAAAAGAAAGTAAAGGCGTCTCGTTGCTGGATATAGGTGCGCATCTGGTGGTCGACGACCCGGAATCCTCTGTTAGTGCCACTCGCACTGGCCTGGCTTTGTAACACGCCCAGGTAGAGAGCTTTGTCGATTTTTGGATCGCGCCGGCTCACTCCTTTGCAGCTAAACTTATCCTCTCCTCCATCTCCTCCGTAACAGTAGTAGGTCTTAGAGGAGAGAGCAATCATAGCATCCCCGCTCCACTCTAGTTTAAACAGGCCGGGTGTCCGCTTGTCGTAGGTGTAGTGATCGCGTCGGGGTAGCCACTGGTCCCGTTCCGCCTCATATTGTGCACGTAACTCTGGTTTGACGAGTGACTCCCAGTCCGGGTTGGAAACGGCCATGTAGGCCGAGTCGGTGTCCATTTCCATGAGTTGCCAGTCTGATGGATTAAAATACACACCCATAAAATCATATATGAATTCCAGCATCCTCAGCTTGGCCACCTGATAGACCATACATCCAATCTGCAGGGGTAAGTTGTACCGGATAGTCTTCTTGGCTGAAGTGACTTCATAGGTGTCGTCATTGATCACCTCCACGGATCGAAACAGAGGAGAATTCACTCTTTTGCGGGCTTGGGTAGTAGTACAAATGTTCACGTTGACGTGCTTATACTGGTTCGTTACCGTTTTTCCGTAATAACCATTGCCAGTGAGCTTCCAAGATTCAGCGATGATGGCCTGACTCGGGTATTCATCACCTTGACGACGGGCCTTCGTCACGAGGTCGGCATTCTCCGCAAAACAAGCCTCAGGTACGTACTGTATCACTTGATATATTTGAGTAATTTCCAAACCGTGGTTCATGTACCACTGCAGTAAGGGGGTACCCAGCAAGATTTTCTCGGCCCACATACTCCCAATCAACATGCGGCGCGGTTTAGGCAAACACTCGTGTTGCTCCGCATAGGCGCCCATGGTCTCTCCAATGTCAGCTCGACCCACCAGCGTGTTCTTGAAGATAGGCGGACACTGGGCGAAGAGGGGCTTGAGAGTGTCGGGAACATGGAGGTCACATTCCACAAAGCCGTAGAGCTGCCCCGAACGAATGGCGTCCAACATCTGTGGCAGACTCAGCAGTCGCCGACGACTCAAGGGGTACTCACGTTCTTTTAGGAACCGTTGTAAATGGGGCAGGGCCTGGCACATCGTGTGAAATTCACACTCCCACATTTCAATCAGATGGTATCCTCGCTCTTTCACATAATCTCCGTTCGCCACCACTTCTTCCCGTAATTCTTGCGGTGTTTTTCCACGTCGCTCATTGAAGCGTCCAGCGCTGAAATGACATTCGTGGCCGTGCCAGTAACAGCCATAAAACTGGAAAACGGTCGGTGTTCCTTGTACAAGGGCAAACCCATCGACGGGGAGTCGGCGATCTCCTATACGCTTCTCTGTGGCGTTGGTCTGGTGACGTATATAAATTCCATGTCGATAGGCTTCCCAGTCCAACCACTGGTCGGCGAGATGTTTGTACGGCGTCCGTTGCGGTGTGAAATGTTGACCGTCTGCCCACCAACGCGTATAATGGCCGCTGGGCATGGGTTGGGCGAGCGACCACAGGTACAGGGCATTGGCGTCAAATCCAATGATTTTGGCACAGGGTTTCCCACTGGGCAGAGTAGTCACATCCTTCTCATGGTAGCGGTGAAAAATAAGGCTAGGTCCGCCCACAATGTTCTCCTTCAGACATTCATGCATGTCTGCATCTTTCTGTTGTATCAGCGAGAAGTACGTAGGACACTCTTGAAACAAATGGCGAAGCGCCAGACCCGGTAAACTCAAGCACTCTTTAAAGATGTCGACGTGCATTTGGCGACGAAAGAGTTGCACCATTTTCTCGGCCGCTTCCAGGAAAGGAACCACATCTAGGTTATTATACCACACCAGGAAATCTCGCAACGTCTTCATGCTGTGGCGGTTCCACACTTGTTGGAGTTCGATGTAGGTGGCCTCTGGCAGAGCTTCCCCTTTCAGGTCATTGTAAAACGCTTCCCGGGGTGGCAACTGGGTGTCTTCTAAGCGGTCCAGGCTCGTCATATAGGTGTAAGGGAAGTAACCTTTGGTTTGTGCACAGTTATAGGCCTTGACCCACTGATCATAGCTACAATTAGGAGCTAAATAGTTCCGTACATCGAGGAAATGCAGTGATGTGGTAGTAAGGGCCATATGATTATTGATCTTCTTGATGACGGACTTGAGGGTATCGGACTGGGCCAAGTAGGGGTAGAGAAATTCTTTCACCATGTTCAAATCGTATCGCCCCGAATTGAAGCCGAGCACCGGTAACTGACCTAGGTATTG
>JAVTVY010012455.1:0-57076 GCA_036873755.1 Hanleya hanleyi
ATAACGATATCCGGGATAAGGGACATAGTGATAAAGAAGTCTTAATAAATGACTATTCAGATTACAGCCCGGCTCAACAGATTGTTGAACAAGCAAAGTTGGAACTTGATGGACGGTACTCGAGCAGTCAGTCGCCAGCATCATCCGTAAACCGGAAATGGACAGACTTATCCTCAGTTAGCAGTTATATCATCTCAATGGATGGAAATTATTTTCAAGATCAGCATCAGTTCACTTCAAGCAGGCTTAGGGAACCTCCTATGTAAGTAGTCCATTACAGCGTTGAGCAAGCTTTCGATGAAGATATCGGTGCTAGCATATTGAGTCTCTCGTGTACACCACGCTCAACACATGTAGCCTACACAGAGCTAGGAGAGCTTGGAGCTCAACTCTCTTACTCTAAAGTCCAATCTCTTGCATATATACGACATGCTACAGTGAGACTTGCGTTATATGACGGGAGTCGAGGAGAGGAGAGCAATGGTTTACACATGTCACTTTTGTTCGAAGTTATTGTCCAGTTCGTTTAACCTACGCAGAAGTTGCTTTTCATATTTAAAAATTACGTAGACGAATTCAAGCCATACAGAGGAGTCCAAATAACGTGAAACCTCAAGGTATGCACGGTCAACAGAACGGCTACGATCAAAACCTACGCCTCAGATAAGAGTATTAGGTCATCCCTATACGATGACGGTGAGAGGTCCGACGGGTTGAGGAAACAGGTCGTGGGTTGGGAACTTTTTGGAGGAGACTCACACAAATCCTTCTCTGACAGGTATCGTATGGTACGAGAGTCAATGGTAGACCGCCTATGAAAATACACGACTAAAGAACGTGACCTTCATTCCCGGCAATCCTCATGATGTGGGCAGAACGTATCCGAGTGTCAACAATACAATATTATGCTCTTTATTAAAAGCTAGCTTAGAGTATTTCTGAAGAAGATATTTTAATAAAAGCGATTCTATTTATCCCACAGGAACATTGGTCAATGACCTTTTCTTATTATATCGTGAAATTCTACGTGAAGAATTGTGAGTAAATTAAAGTGGCGACCTTGAGGGATCACCATAACCCAATGATGCAGGCAAACTCAATATGTGCCTAAGATGATACTTTCTGATGTCGAATAGCGCAATTTGGTATTGAATGGCCCAGTCTTGAGAGGCACCTTGTTTGCTGAAAACAATGCACATACTACGGACAAATATTTTGAAAAAGATCACTCATGGTCACCAATCAAAAATTACACAAGATGTTCCACTGAAAAAGTTTATAAATAAGCAAAAATTGGGCCCGAAACAATATATAGGTATTTGTTGAAGCTCAGTTTTGTTCAATGTATACAATTAGGTTTATTATCTCGGATTAGATGAAAACTATGACATTCCCCAGAACCCACATGGTCGCCATTTTGAATTTCCTTTGCACACAAATCTATTCAAAACGGGACCGGAGATGATAAGCTATGGTCTGGTAAAGTTCAATTGTGAATAATATGTACTTTTATGTACTTTTGAAAAATACCCCGCCTTATTTAAAAGGCATAGCAATGCTAGCATTAGAGGGTTAATGATACACCAACATGCACACGCCATTTTGAATTTAAAATCATCATTGAAGCCGAGAATTATACCAACCCACTTTGAATGTATCCAATATGACGAGAGCGTAATATTTCAGATGCTTTCACAAGGTCGTTATTTTAAATTCACCCATAATTCTTCACACCGAAGGTCGTACACTACTGTCAGAAAGATTGTGTATAGATGCGACGTACCCAACATATTTAGATCAAAAGGACCCACAGAGTTTGGATAGAATTAAAGTTGATCCAAGATCTTTGGGTCCGTCATATCGACATCCGAAAATATTGCATCAAGTCCTTGTGACAGTGTCATATAATGAAAACGTCCGTGACTGATGTTCCTGTGGGATACATTGATTAGGTCTGGAATTTTCTATTAATAATTCTATTTCTATTTCAGAAAGTTGACATTTGGATACAGCCCCAAGTGACATTTGAGCTACAAAACGCACATTGGTAATCAATGCCACGCCTGGTATTGCTGAGCAAGATATAGTAATATTTAGACATATTGGGCCATACATACCAAAGATATAGATGTTTCATTGATACATACCACCTTTTTGGAACAAAGTGATTTTATTCGTTTGATATTTGGGATATTACAACCTGTTCTTCAGGTGTAGGGAATCCCATTGTTTTGTTCTTGTTAACAAATATTTGATCCAAAATAATATAGTTTTGATCGGTAGTGGTGGTGGTGAGGGGGGGGGGGGGCAATGTAAGCCTCTGTAGGCCACGGACTATTGCAATAATAGCGTCTGTATACCTTCGCAAAAGTCTATCCATTATAATTAGTCGTCTAGTTTGGAGCAATTGCCCTTTTTGCAGCGTGTTTAACAAACTGACCTCTACAAAATGATTACATTACCCCGTGATATTGTCAATATATCACGTATGAAATAACTTTGTAATAATCTCCATACAAAACCGGGGCTCAATTACATAGGGAGACGTCATAGGGTATTTGTGTTCACTGGCACAAAGATCAATAATGCCGTGTACGGCCATATGGGTGTGCCGTGTACGGCCATATACATGTAGGTGTGTGCGGTTTATCATTCGCCAATTTCACTGGGCATGGGATGTAAGAGGCAAACCCCGCTATTATTTTATATGGCATCAATGACCTTGTTTTACTCGAACAGGAATACATTATGACGTCTCCCTATGTAATTTAGTCCCAGTAAATGAAACAACGATAAAAGAGATTTATATGGAGAGAATCACAAACCAGTATCACCGAGCAACTGTGGTCATGTTTTAGAGTTCAATTTGTTACACACACCGAAAAAAGAAAATGTATGCAGAGATAACTAAGAATTTTTGACAAGCTCCAAATATCATCCTAGTTATTTCTCAGTACGACACTTCGATATAACGTCTAGGATTCTGACACCACAGAAAAAAATAGATATACGAAATCCTAGGATAGGATAGGTTGGACTTAAACTGCATATATGAAGTTAACACCGTGTTTAAGTTTCAACATAATAAAAGTTTTATTTGCCATAGAAAACACAAGATATATAGATAGATAGATATATATTGTATTTAGTGACGTGACGTGACATGCTAGACCGTGGCTTGACCACTCGCATTATACTGATCAAATAACCTCTGTGTATACATGTAATATATAAAACATGGATGTGTATAGGTAATTATGGGTGGTTACAAGTCACTCATCATCTCTGTATTACACTTCAGAATAATACCACTTGAGTGTAAATAACCCGTAACAGCTTACGGGTATTACGGGGTTTTATCACTGTAATACCCCGTAAATTCGTACGGGTATTACGGGTTTGTTACAGGTATACTTCCTTAGTAGATATACTTGTTCCACATGTACAACATCAGAGTAATATTCCGTGACTTCTTACGGGTATTACGTGTTATGGAATTGTTATGGGTTTTACGAAATTTTACGAGTTCTGGCTTTTGTCATTTATGAGCACTCAAAACATCTGCTGCACATATCCTTATCACCCGAAACTTCTTACGGGTATTACGAGTTAGGATTATCCATCTCCAATAGTCAGCATAGGACAGGCACGTCTATAACACCCCGTAACTCTTCATGGGTTTGTTACAGGTTATAGGCTTGCTACGGGTTATAGATTTTTATGGCTCATCTCTATAAAACTGCATGGGACATCTGTGTGGTGGGGTAACGCTTCTTTATATGTCAATCAGTGCCATATCATCAGTGTGAGAACCCATATTGTATTTTATTGGCAGGTCTTTTCCGTGAGAAAGCTCAGCGCAACCTGTCTCTTAATCCACTCGTCGAAATATTTATATCTTCCAGCTCGTGCAGTGATTCGATAGCGGGCCCCCCTATCGGAAACCTCACAAACTACCAAAACCCTGTACCACCCATAACAGTTCACTCTACGGCTTATTAAACATTCCTCAGTTAATAATTCCAAGAGAATAAATAACTCTTATGCCTTTGGGAATAATCCGAATATTAGTTATAGTTAACAGCGAAAATAAATAGTTATAGCAAGATACGAATCTGTCAATATATGTCATCACGAAACAGCATGGCGGACATCAGCTAGAACTTGTCGGCAAAGATGCAAGAAAACGGCTATAACTCCATAAAAGAATTATGTCATCACCTGTCAGCAATTGCTAATGATCTATACCAAACACTGATACAACCCATCAAGAAAACAGCTGTTAACATTACTCTGAATTGACCAGGTGAGCGTTTTACAGGCATAAAACGAAAATTAGGCCATCGATAACACAGTTACATGTTAGGCTACTAGAAAAACGATCTCAGTAAAACTCTCAATAGAACAAAGCAGTACAGCATAATATAGGCTGGTCGTCTCATTATGAACCTCAAATATATCTGCAGAGAAGTACTCATTCACAGTCGGATAGGGTAGTCTTGTAAACTCATTTATGAAGTCCGTGAAGGACTAAGATGGGCTTCTGTTCTACCGACTGACTTATGTAGCAACTACTAATAAACGCTAATGTCGCAATTACGACATTGGCTGGCGACTCCGCATGCAGGGTCGACCACTCATGACACAATTGCGACAACTGTGTCATTAGTAGCTGCTATTGCAATTTCTCATTGTCGTTCTTGTGACATTAACGGTTAACAGTGTACATTTCAACCGCTAGTGTCTCAACAAAGAGTTTATGAACCTAGTCAGGGGACCAGTAATTATGTCATGTAAATACTTGTATATATACCTCTCTCTGTTTTCATGCAGAGTTTGGAATCCATCTTTGGTATATGAACCAATTTGAATACGACGAAGTCATTAGTTCCACTCCCTGACGCCAGGGGCGCTGTACATAGACACGGATTAAATAACATACTTTCTATATTTAAGACAATACGAAATTGTGACTCTAGTTTGTCGACACCTCTGGACTGACCGGACGTGTTGTCTTGAAGTCGATTTTTCTTGCCAAGGAATTTCACATGTGACAGATTACTTATCTATTTCACAGTAATAATGTTTATGGCATGTAGGTCTTAATACCAAGTACAACTTTCAGACTGAAATAACTATTTGCCAGCAATCTTGGATGTACCTCCATGCGATGGCGAAAACGGCTGCATGTACTTTGTGGGAAATTGCGATGCCGAATATAGTTTATTATAAACGCTATATTGCTGAGGGCAGGAGGAGCGGGTATTATACCTATCTGCCGGTCAACCATTCCCAAGGACGGATCATAATTCATATATGCATGGCATTCATTCCATGGTGGGGACTAAACGGAGGCCTATAATTCCTGAAGGGAGACCATTATTCCTGCCTGCCGGTCAATTCCTAGGGGTCAAACCGTAACTGATATATGCTGGACAATTACAGCTGTTGACAAACAGCCATGTCTGGATGATGAGGAGATTATAATTCCTGAGACTATTATTCCTCAAAGGCTATTATTCAATCTTTCCTTCGCGGACAATCATTCCTAGAGATCAAACCATCATTCGTATATGCTGGACAATTATACCTCATGGTGGACAAGAGTGTCTTGAGTGGAGGACTACCATTCCTGGGTGGGAGAGGGGGCAATCATTCCTAGTTACTGAACAATCACCTAGGGACGGACAATTTTCGCAAAATACAGTACGATCTTTGTAACTTATAACCGTTAAGGTTACTGTATCGGGTCCCAGTTGCGTATCACAATTTTGCTTAATTACGGGGCAGTGCTTTTTTGTATCTATACAAACTATATACATTTTCTGAGAGCCCTTGATTCAAGGAATTTAGATAAATAACTTCCTCGAATTTATTACAAGAATCGATTCATTTCAAGATAAATGATGTCATTAAGAAAAGTATAGTCCTCAAAATCGCGCGCTAATAACTCTCTCGGTTTTCATCATACAAATTTGCTTTTTTGGAATAATGAACTTTACCATTTGAATAAAAATAGGTTGCCTCGGGTTTTTTTTAGTTAGGGCATAGAAGTTATTTTATCGTCGTGCAAAGTTGAAAGATTGAAAAAATCTACAAAAACTCGACCCCTTTCCACTGAATCATATATAATCCATGAACAGGGCCGAACTTATAAAATTCGAGGCAACCTTTTGAAGATATACAAAATGCAACTAACGCTAATCGTTAGTTCACATTATCCGAATTTGAGCAAATGTGTCGCTTGTCTGGAATAAGGGAGATAACACTCCACAATTGTTCTCAGTTATCTACCCTTGCCTGGTTACATTGCTGGCAGGATGCTAGAGTTGTGCCCCCCGATGAACCAGTTGCTCTCGTGTTTCTAGCTGTAAGCAGCTATCCAAAACTCAGTCATAGTTTGGTTAACATAACAGCAATTTGCATTCGTTCATAATTATTCTGAGTTTTTGCATTTCGATCCCTGAATTTGTGGAGGCTGGTTTTTAGCTATGGAGAGACCGAAGAGAGCTGCAGCCAGGAGAAAAACTCCGCATGGGACAGTCCCGATGGCGGCAAAGCCGAAAAAGTCCAAGAAAGGGACTGGCGATAGGCGTACGACTACTGAGTCACAACCTCAGCCCAGCCTTCCTGCACAACCTGCCAGTGTGACGGTGGGACCCAGTCTTTCTTCGGATAGAGAGCCAGGTATCGGTATCCTTTACCAAAGCGTTGGCGGCAATGCTGTTACCACTGCTCAGAATTGTATGTCCCCTATACACTTAGCCATAACGTAAACGAGACCGGCATCCATTCTCGGGCGGTTTCCTCTTCGCTATGTGACAACATAAATTCCTCTGGTTTATTGCGGGAAAATAATCACTTTCCTTCCTTGGGATTGAATCGGGGGAATTATAACGCAGGTTTTGCAAGTTTGTCTTCCACGTGTTTGCCGACTGGCGCGAACATTTTTAGCCAAGATGGGACGGGGTCAACTCTTCCCCAGATGCCCCCATTCCCAGCCAATCAAATGGGTCGATTCTCGAACAGCTGTCCGGGCCTCCCAGGCCACGTGTCAGCCAGTGCCGACAATGTTACATCATGTTCTCCCCCGTTCAATTCTTCCTCGTATGTACGGCAAGATGTTGTATCTGATAACAACAGCAACAACAACAACATCAACACACCCACTGTTATGTCATTAGGAATAGGGGACTGGAGCCTGGGTCCGGTTTTGGCAGCCCAACCTACACCCATGATAAGTGCATGCGATGAGATGGAATCACATGTTCCTCAGCAAATAAAAGCTAAAATTTGGGCAGGAGAGTACATTGAGCTCCCTCTCCTGTTGAAAACAGCACATGAGCTTAGAGAACAAGTGTGTTCATTAGCACTAGGGGGCAAAGAGGGTGAACCGATTTTATTGAGGCCTAAAACTCAAATCAAGAGATTTGAGAATGTAGAGTCATGGACTTCTGCATTTTTGATTTTCTGTAGTATCTATCTGCAGCGTCACCACAGTAAAGCGCGAGAGCTGTTAAAATATATGAGTATAGTCAGGATGTTGGCAGCACGGGCAGGGGGGTTTTCTTGGAGAACCTATGACTCCCAATTTAGACTCAAAATGGTCAGAAATCCTGGGCTTTCATGGGCATCTGTAGATGGAGAGCTGTGACTAACCTGTTTGTTGCCTAACACAAGTGCCTTTGTGGGACTGGGCACTGCAGCTTCTCGCACAAACAAGAACTCGACTGCACAAGGGTTCAAGTTCATTTGCTTTGACTTCAACGGCAATGGCTGTGCCAGATCTACATGTAAATATAGGCATGTTTGTAAGAAGTGTAGTGGGACACATTCAGTGAAAATGTGTAAGGGGGGGAACAAAAGCAGTTTTCGTCTCCAAGGAGCAGGTTTCCTTCCACTAGTAAGGTACTTAAGGCAGAGGGGGCAGTTATAGTTAGATTGTCACAGGATGTGCCTAACACAGATGATGATGCCTTAAATTCTGTAAATGGTGACATATTTACGTTGGCTCCAACTCCAGTAAAACTACATACGTCATGTTTCTGGCTGCAAAACTACCCTAATACAGCAGATAAGCTTATCCTCGAAAATGGGTTCAGAGAGGGATTCTCGCTGCACTACTCCGGCCCCCATATAGCTACGGATGCCCGAAATTTGAAGTCTGTTAATTTAGCAGAGAGCAAAGTGGCTGAGAAACTTAAGAAGGAGGTACATTTGGGGAGAGTTGCTGGTCCCTTCAGTTGTCGTCCTATTTCTACTTTGAGGGTGTCACATTGGGTTTGGTACCGAAAAAAGCACCAGGGGAATATCGCTTAATACATCACCTATCTTATCCTAAGGGCACAGGAACCTCGGTTAACAATTTTGTGGATAGGGATCTGTGCTATGTAAGCTACTCTAAGGTAGATGATGCAGTAAGGATTATACAACAGTTGGGGAAAGGGGCACTGCTCGCCAAAGCAGATATAAAATCAGCCTTTTGTTTGCTCCCTGTAAATCCGGGGGATTTTGACCAGTTAGGTTTCAAGTTTCGAAAAGACTTTTATTTTTTCAAAACCATGCCAATGGGATGCGCTATCTCATGTGCCACATTCGAGCGGTTTAGTACTTTCATAGAATGGTGCGTTAAGGAAGAGGCTGGGTTGGAGACTGTTTTGCATTACGTGGATGATTATCTATTCCTTGGTGCACCACGGTCTCCAGTCTTCCAATTTTTAGTAGAGACATTCGAGCATGTATGTGATGATCTAGGTGTTCCTAGGGCAGAGGATAAAAAGGTCGGGCCATGTACTTCATTGCCCTACCTTGGTCTGGAATTTGATTCAAACGATATGGTCATCAGAATCCCTATGGATAAGCTGAGAGAACTTCATGACCGTATAGTACACATCATAAGACTCCGGAAAGTCACCTTGAAGGAATTACAGTCAGCCATTGGCCTGCTTAACTTTGCCTGTAGGGCTATAGCACCAGGTCGAGCATTTTGCAGGCGCCTGATCAATGCTACCATGGGAGTACATCTGTCCCATTATCATATTAGGGTGACATCAGAAATGAAAGCTGATTTAGAAATGTGGCTAAAATTTCTAGTACACTGTAATGGTGTGAGCGTGTTCCTTGACCAGCTCTGGCTATCCAATGACAACATTCAATTATATACTGATGCCGCTGGTAGTTGTGGCATGGGGGCATATTTTGAGGGTAGATGGGCCTTTGCCTCATGGCCTACAGAATGGTACACCTCAGGGATTACAAAGGACATTACTTTCCTAGAATTGTTCCCTATTGTGGCAGCTGTTGAAATATGGGGGTGTTACTTGCAGCATAAAAGAATTATTTTCAGATCAGATAACCAGGCAGTGCTGACTGTAGTGAACAAGCAGACCAGTTCTTCTACACGGGTGATGAAGCTAGTGCGTATCTTAGTATTGGCTTGTTTGAGGAACAATATTTTGTTCAAGTCCAAGCACGTAAGTGGGTCAATTAATGAAATAGCGGATTCTATTTCACGATTTCAGTGGGACAGATTCCATCGGTTGGCGCCGCAGGCCGAGAAGTTGCCTACCCCTATACCAGAGTGCCTTTGGACGGTTTAGCAGATGAAGCTTGTATGCTATTGCAGAACTCAATGTCTCCAAGAACACTTGCTGCCTATGCTGCAGGTGTTACCTCCCTTGAGAAATTTAGACTTAGTGCAGGTCTGACCCCCATATGGCCAATCCCTGTCAGTCAGCTCCTACAATACATCGCACATCTTTCCAGACAGGGTTATTCCCATTCAACTGTGAGCACATATATGGCTGGTATAGCTTATAAACATAAGCTTTTCATGCATGCTGATCCAACCCAGAATTTTATAATACGCAAATTACTTGAAGGGATGAAGCGTACAAGTAGTCAATTGGATCAGAGGTTACCCATCACTTTACCCCTTCTCCATGGCATAATTCGGGTACTTCCGTTTGTGTGCAAGTCAGAATTTGAATGTTTACTGTTTAGGGCATCTTATCTTCTAGCATATGTTGGTCTTCTGCGTGTGAGTGAATTGACCTCGGATAATCGAACAACGCATAGCCATAGGGCACTGGGAATCGAAGATGTGCATATTGATTTTGTGGCTGGGGTTATTGACCTGACAATTCGGTTTTCTAAGACAGATCAGTTGGGTAAAGGTATAAGGTTAGCAATCCCAGGGGGTGGTGAACCTTGTCCGCTTGATGCTGTAGCTCAGTTTATGCACATACGTAGGCATGTTAAAGGTGAGCAATTCCTGTTGCATTTTGATGGCTCTCCATTGACTCGGTATCAGTTTGCGGCAGTACTGAAAAAATCACTGGCATTCCTGAATTGCCAGTCTCACCGATTTAATACTCATTGCTTTAGGATTGGCCATGCTTCAGACTTAGCCACAAAGGGTGTGCCAGGGGAGATAATCCAAAAGCTTGGTAGATGGAAGTCTGGTGCCTACCAGAGGTATATACGCATACCTGCCCAGTACCAAATAATTGCTCATAACTAGGTCCATGGTGGGGCAACTTAGATGTTGATAGATTGCATACATGTATGTTTGAATTGTTGATTAATATACAGGCGTTCATCTAGAATTAAATTCCCTAATTGTCAAGGTGTTGTAAGTACACCTGAGATGTGATAATCTTCAACTTTTCAAATTTTACTTTGGAAACTAGTGTTTCTCAGAACCTCATGCAGAATCATGCATGTAGCTTCTAGCTGAAGGCCTGTTACTACACATACCAAGTCTTTTGTAGATATATCTCAGAGGCACAGCACCACAGTTTGGATTGTGGGTTCCAGCATTGTTTATTGGGCCCAGCATAGAGCTGCTATCAAAGCGAGTGGAATTCATCTCGGCCTCTTACCACGCCATGGCATAAGTATTCGCTGGATCGGTGTGCGAGGTCTCCGGTGGCACCAGATCATACCCACTGTACATGAACAATTAAGAGTATCGCCATCACTACCTGATTTTCTGTTAATTCATGCCGGCGCCAATGACCTCTGTACTGTAACCACTTGTCATCTAGCACATAAGATGCGGCATGATCTCCGTCATTTTCAGAGGTTGATTATGGGATGCAAAGTAGGTTTCTCTCATATGTTGCCACGCATCACATGGCGGGATGCGAGAGATGCAGGTAGAGTTGAAAAGGAACGCAAGCGAGTGAATAGGGCGGTCTCTAACACATTGTGGCACAATGGAGGGTTTGTTGTCCGTCACCCTGATATTAGGCGCGACATGCTTTCTTTATTTAGAAGTGATGGAGTACATCTGTCCGGAATTGGAAACGATTTCTTGCTAAATGTTTTTGAGGGGGCAATCGAGGAACTATTTCTCAGGGGAGTCCGCTATTTTCCACCTGCTGACTATTGAAGTCTATCATTCCATGTATGCCATGAGAGTCGATTATCGCAACATATTGTAAATCGGAGATCGCGAACATACATGTATTAGACAGTCAATCGCATTGACATGAATTCAGTGTCCATGGCCACGGTTTTGTTCTGTTGCTTGGGACAGTCATCCTTAGAGATGTCTGTGTGGCGATATTTTCATGGGGCAAATATTGTTGGATTTATACTATAGGCTAATTTGCATATGCTAATTGTGCTTTCCTTTGTAGCCATTGGAAAGGGTTCTGATCCGCTAGGTTGCCCAGGTGATTGGGGGATATATATCTCATGTCAAGCTTCTATGTAGCCATGGGAGTTTGTTGGTTGGACAGAGATATTTCCCATGTGGGTATACTTTGTATACATGTATTTAGCATGATTTGTTTAGCCTTGGTTTGCTTTGTCCTCATATGTTGCTATTTGAGGGCCATGTGTGATTTGCTTTCATGAAAATCTTTCCCAGAACTGAATAAAAGCCGTGGCCTAATTATCTCCACACAAATATGTGTTCAGTTGGTTCATGTAGTTAATATTCAATAAGTTATGTGAATGGCGAAATATTTTGATAAATGATGTCATTAAGAAAAGTATAGTCCTCAAAATCGCGCGCTAATAACTCTCTCGGTTTTCATCAAACAAATTTGCTTTTTTGGAATAATGAACTTTACCATTTGAATAAAAATAGGTTGCCTCGGGGTTTTTTTAGTTAGGGCATAGAAGTTATTTTATCGTCGTGCAAAGTTGAAAGATTGAAAAAATCTACAAAAACTCGACCCCTTTCCACTGAATCATAAATAATCCATGAACAGAGCCGAACTTATAAAATTCGAGGCAACCTTTTGAAGATCTACATGATTGAAATATTGTATCCAAAGTTCATCTTTGCACATCAAATAACAAGATAGAAATTAGAACCGGAAAAAACAATTTTTGGCGAAAAACTAAACGGAGAAAACGGCAAAAAACCAATCAGCACTACTGCATCACGAATGGCTTGAATTTTGAAAAGTCATGTTTTTTTACTACAATGCACTAATTTTAAGAATTTCTTATTTCCCCCAACTTGTTGGTTTGACTATGTAATCTGGCATAAAACAAAAAAAAATCGAGAATTTTTTAAGCTTCGACCCGAAACAGTAACCTTAACAACAGACTAACTTATTTATGGATGACGGGTAACTACTGGATTTTGAATCTGACGTTGCCCCACTTGGTATTCGCTGAAATCGACATCCTTGCCTCAAAACAGCGACTCCTGGTAACAAATTGTAGAAAGGATGACGTCCTCATGAAGGACATACTTTGATTAGTGGATATATCAAAGATTTAGCCTAACATCATGTGTGATATATTTTTACATTGTATAATTACTAGTCCCCAGTTGCGACAACATGCTCGCTGTCACTTTTTTGAGAGATGGAGTAGCCTAGCTAGCTGCTGCTCTCACAAAGCAGTTGTGAGATTAGCTGGTGACCTGATACAATTGTTATTTTATCTGGGGGTTTTTCTCTGCTACTGCAATATCACAGGTTCAGGAAGGAGACATTCCATTTCTAATAAACTCAAATCATGTAAAGTAAAGCTTACTGAGTTTAATTTGATAGATACTTCTTTATCATGTAATTTCAAGAACCAAATTATAATTATTAAAGAATATTCTGTCTCTTCGAATCAATGGTTATGCTTTTCTGAAAACTGATTCGCTATTGGTTTCTCACTGCATGGCATGAACCTTGGCTCTGGCTCGCACCCTGTACAGCACACCAGCGACTATAGCCAGGATCATTAAAACAGCCAACGTCAATCCCATCACATCAAGCCAAGTCAGGTCGTGTGCATCTATAATGAAATCATGATTTACAGTAATTAGACTTGCATTATTCTCAAACGGAGCATTAAGAAGAAATCATATTATTATATGGCCAATCATAGAACGGGTTATATGTCTCCGATATATTTAGGCAATGGCTCTATTGGTATCGTGGAAAGCAGCCTGAATACCTGCCTCTGAGGTCATATATGACTTCCTTTCACATTACGCGTTTCTATGTACCCACCACCATTTACGCTGGGGGTCGCATGTTCGATTTCCACACAAAGGTCATCCTCACAAAATTAATATCAGGTAAACAGAATGAGATTATTGATTATTCGAGGCACCATAAACGTCTTACGCAGACACCAACGCTACTTCGATCGTGGGACGCAACATTATGTATATCTAAGTCAGCAGCTCATACGATATGCACTGGATAACATGCACCAAGCCAGCCATGTCCTTTTTCCGAAATGTGATATTATTACATGAAGGAGTGGTCCAAGCATACCTGAACTAATACTTCTTATGTCGATCTCAAACTCTGCCCATTCGCTGCGATGTGCCGCCGTAAACGCCTGTAACATAACGTCATACAGTCGCTCCTCGAATCTTTCTGTTGACGTCCATGAGGGGTTTGGGGAGCTCGTGTTAAACATACGGGGATCAACAGAACCATCACGTGATACGAATACAATGGTATATCCTAAAAGAAGATCAAGTACTTACATAGAGTTAACAAACATCCTGAAAACAAAGAACAATATGGGGCCCAAAAAATTTCCCATTTTTTTCTAACATTTCTCAGGAAATTCGACGAATGCGGCTTTCATAAAGGGGACGGTTCTTCTTCACGTCTCAATCGAATGACACATCGGGAGTACTCTCTAATGTAGGACATACAATATGGTCTAAAAGAACGTGTGGTGGGAAAATATGATACCACATTGCTGAGCTACAGTATCCGATGGTACGGTACCTTTTAGCGGTGACCTGCGATGCCAAAGTGACCAACTAGATAGTTGATTCGAAAAAAACGGAACTACGTGATATTACGCATGAGTGTATTGGGTTAAATACGCACCTTTGACGAAATTCCTAGAAAATAAGGGCGGGATCCATGTCAAGGTCAGGTTGTCTCCTTCCAGCAATATTCCTAGCTCAGTTGGTGGCTTCAGTTTGTAAACACGACCAGAAGGAACTGACAGATGGAAAGGAAATTTATTAAAGCCTTTATATTTTTTATTATAAGCAATTACTTAGACGTGATAGATAATCACTAAGGGTACATGTATGTTACATTAACGCTATATTTATCTACATATAATCAATGGGTGGTGCAAAAAATCACACCACCAATGTACAGTTTGCTATACAAGCGTCTAGTCCATCATTCAAAATTCAGCCGTCTTCTGTTAAAGAAATCAAATAATTAATTAATAAGGATGCTAGATAAAGGGTGGCGAATGTATAATTCATATTGGCTCACCAATAAATAACAATTAATACAAACTACTCACCACAGAGATAGTCCAGCATTAAAGTAAATTCTGTTGGGCACATTTTCATTTCTTGGTCCACATTAAACATAGCATGGTTGAAAAAATAGACGTGTTCGTCCTTAATGAACAAAAGTTTCTCCTGTCGGATGGCCTCCAGCAACTTGAAAACAGCTTCTTGGATCTTTCCGGACATATTTTGATATTGATGTTGACAGTCACTCTTGGCACAGGATTTTATATTATCGCAATCAACAGATAAGTCTAGATTAACCAAAGCGAATGGTAGATTAATATTTGTAACTTTAATGACTATATCGTCGTCAGCAGCATCCAAGAGGGACAGAAGAACAAACTTCATCAACTCGGATAGAGTTTCTCCAGGGTTGTATTTGCGGATTTCAGAAAGGGGGTCGACCATTGTCTCACTCAAGTGGATAGATATATATCCGAATTCAATGTTTACGTGCGGACAGGCTGACTGTATAGACTTAACGTCAATGAGTATCTCCTTTGATGTATCCTGGCCATAACTGTTTGACGCAGTACAAGAGTAAATACCAGAATCCGATATTTTTGCTGACGGCACTCGAAGTATGCTATCGAAGAACTTGTCTGGCACTCCAGATGACGACACCCAAAATGTAGTTGCCACAGGACTCGCTGACGCCTCACAGTCGACTTTGATTTCTTCGTCAACAAAAAGCTCCATGTAGTCGGGTAAGTCGGCGACAATGTCTGGAGGATAAACCACATCGAGAAAAGCCACCGATGAAGATACGTTCAGGATATGATTACCTGTAACGCAAATGTACGAACCTTCGTGTTCCGTCGTCACATTCGTTAGAAATAGTATCTTAGATCCATAACTGTACAACTCCTTATCTTTGTACCAGTAGTATTCCGGGCTCGGAGTACTGTGTGCCTGACACGTGAAATTGAAATTTGCTCCACGAAGAACAGTGCCGTTTCTGGGATGCTCTGTGATGATTGAGACGGTGCCACAGAAAATGTCCTCCATTTCCATCAACACTATCAAGTCTAACATTTCATGCGATATGTTCTTCGCCTCTAGGACGGGTTTTGAATTGTTCTGAAGCAAGTCGTAATAGATAATCTCTAGTTCTGGAAGAGTCTCGTTTGTAAAAATCTTGAGACTGGGGTCAATTGAATCAAAAACATCTCTTAGCTGAGCAAAGCTCCAGATAACGCAATCATAAAACCCAAAACATTCATCGGAAACGAATTCTGCCTTCGATAGGTTGTTAAGTTCCAATTTCCATGGGACGAGAATGTTATATTCCGCCATTCGCTGAGCGGTATCCACGTTATGCTGTCTTATAAATGCAGACGCGATTTTGCTTTCTCTAATGACGTCATCGTTTTCTGGATTTGTTTCTGACAACACTCGTGATATATCCTCTTCTGTTAAGTTGAAATCTTCAAAAGCTACTATTAGGTTAATCTCAGTTGACTGCAATGGTTTGTCGGACATATTCACATTTGACCACATTTCATTAGAATTGCTTGCTAGAATTTCTTCGATTTGCGCTTCCACTTTTATAGAAGAGTTATAAAGCAGCTCGATTCCCTGTCGAAGAAACCGGTACGCCTGTGTGTAATCTGAACATCTTTCCTGCCAAAACTCCGAACTGTCCTGCCACGACACATTTGTAATCATTGTATCATTGAAAAAGAAATCTTTGAACTCATCCAATATATTGCTTTCGTTGAAAACGGTGCCAGATTCTCTGCGGTAGCGTCGTATGCTATGTAGCTTGCTAAGCACATCATGTGCCAGATCCCGTCGACGTCTCCCAAACATAATTTTGAGCATGCCCATAAATTGCGATGTAATGGCCTTGGCGGCGTTCCAGAGACTACTGATAAGGTTCCTGAAATTGATTCTAAATCCAATATTTCTCCAGCCCATTTTGAAAGGATTGATATTACAAAATATCTCAAACTCGAATGAGTCTTCTACGGATAGTTCGATTTCAAAGCCACACGTTTTAATGTCAAAGAGATTCTTCAATCCGTCCTCAACAATCATCTCAAAAATCTTATAGCCGACCTCGACTGCCAGTTTAACAACGTCTAATGCGATATTAGCAACATCCAAGAGAATCTTAACTGACTCCAAGTACACTGTGGCTAGATCTAGTGCTGCAATGGCCACGTCTACCAAAAACTTGGATCTGTCAACAACAATTTGCGCCAGAGACAAAGCCCCTTTAGCCACGTCCATAGCAATGACGGGAACGTGAAGAAATATTTTAGCCGCTTCAAGCGCAGCAAAAGCCAAACCTCTAATGGCTCGGCAGCCAGTGTTCGCCAAAGTACAAACTGTATCGGGAATTCTTATCATACAGTTTGTCCAACTGAAACACGGATACCGTAACCAACCAGACTTGCACCATTTCGCCTTAGCACCAGGGATACACACCGAACCGCACTGCTTAATCCTGCACAGAGAATCCACCCTCTTCTGGGCAGCATTTAACTTGGCAATAGCTTGTCGGAGGGGTTCTTTGGCATTCTCCACCTTTTGCTTCGCATAGTCTAGAGCTTGCACTGCATTATCAAACACTAACTTCGCGCTATCAAGATTATTTATCATATTCCGCATCCGATCTTGTGCGCCTGAAACTAGTATCTTCGCTGAATCTATGGCGCCTTGAGCCTCGGTTACTCGCTTGACTGCGTCTTGGGCTTTATTCTTAACGAGGTTCATTAGAAAATCTAATAGACTTCCCTCGAAGCCATCGCCTCCGGGGAGGAATTCAACACTCAGCATGTAGGACCACTCGCTTGGATGGACGAATATATTCGCGCTCATGGTTACTCTTGATCGGAAAATATCGAATACATTTGCGACTATCACGGAATGTAAGCCCTTGTTACTGACAAAGATATCCACTTCTGCCTTTAACCCCAAGAACCTTGCTGATGCATGCATCCTGACAACAAAGTTGACACTGCTTTTACAGATCGCCAGCTCAATACCAAATCCTGCATCGACCTTGACTTTCGGCAATATCGAGATTGGAAACTCGACCTTTCCGAAAACTCGAACGGCACTTTTGCCCTTGAGATGATCATAAAACTGGTCAAATATTCCACATCTGCTGATTTGTTGATCGGCATCTATAAAATAACCTTCCAGTGCAAAGTGCTCTCCCAAGAGTTTGATGGAAAACCGCCCCCTGAAGCCGTAACTCCCAGGGCCTTCGAGTAAAGATATAGTTTTGCGATACAGATTACTCAGAGTTTCTGCTGTACAATCCTGTATACATTTCAAATGACTTTCAAATACATCCAAAACTCTGTTTAAACTATTGTCGAACGCAAGAGATAGCCTGATTTTCACATCTCTATAGGCGAGAGCTATTTTTGAAACACTTTGTAGTAGGCCCTTTGTTTTGTCCGCTATGTCATTCATTACAACCTGTCCAAGTTCAGCATCAAAATTTCTTCCCGTGGCGATGATCTCGTTCAATTGCGATTTGATATTTTCTATATCATAACTGATCAATTCCTTGAGATCTTCATTCAGCTCAGAAAATCGCTCAGTGGTAAACCTTAGTAGAGCACTGGATGCAGTTTTCAGCTTATGCAGGTATGCCGCGAAAATTGCCCTTGGAACCGCATCTGGGGGGATGCGCATGTCGTCGTATATCTTGAAATAGTCAGCCTTAGCCTCTGCGCTAAAGGACATGTTCTCCACTTTATTTGCCAAGTAGGGTATATTGCGAAAAAGATGGAAGTCGAGTTTTGCTGCCAAGAATATGCCAGGAGGATTTGCCGAGCTGCCGCAATATTTTCGTTCTTTCTCCCCTGCAATGATAAAATAATTTCATATAGTAGAACAAAATAGGCAGAATATTCTCCACAATAATACCATCTTTTCCTCGCTACAGATTGTCTGTACCGTTCTGTACTCCTCTGTCAATTGTCTTGACCGGGGGGTACTGTCTACGTTGGAGTTGTCCGTCTGTCTGTCCGTTCGTCCATCATCCTGATTGTTGACACGTTACCCCTTGAAGGATTATAGTTAGTATGTCTAAACTTAGCTTATAGATGTATCTGGTTACTGGCAAAACCTATTGATTATGACTGTTCTTGACCTATTTTTTATATTATTCTGAAAATGTGGACACAATCTTGTAAGCACAATATCCAGCACAAGGTCAAATACAAGGTAGAAGTAGTTGCCTGTTCATCATTGACCTCAATCTCAACAGCAGAGAGGTTTTGGGCTCACTGAACTATTTTGGGGCCACTGAACCTCTTTTCTGTCAAGGCTGACGACAATATGTGTTCATGTTCTTAGCCACTGTACGGTACTTACACGAAGATGTATTCCCAATGTTAAACTTCAATGTTGGAAACTTAGTTTGAAACAGAAACAGAGGAAACTGCGTTTAAACGTTTTTTTCTTTCTGCTTAAGCCTAGTTGTAATCTGTAAACTATGCAATCTTTTTACCCTATTCTTCCATCAAAATTGTGCGACTTACCACCAACTGATGCCATTCCGTACAGATCAAACGAAAAAGAATCCGCCAATAAGTTGTTGAGTTGAATTGTAAATTTCTCTCCCATGATGTATAAGTGTAAATTCAAATTGAATTCTCCATATGTGCGGTACAATATCTCCCATGGTTCCACGAACATATGCGTCAAGGCCTGAAATGAACAAAATTAACAATCATGAATTGCTCAAATGTCATTTCGCCTCCATCAATCTGAGATTATTCATAGCACAACGAATGCAGTCCACAATTTCGAATTATTAGTCCCCACCCCCATGAAAAAATAAAATACAGCAGAGCGACCGGGTCTGACCACATAAGAATTCTCATTTTCTGTTAACAGCTAATGTTAATAGTACGATGCTTCTGAGCACTGCCATTCCTTCAAACATGAATCGGTTGCTCAGTCGACCTATATGACGGGATGGGTCATAGAAAAACTTGGCCATCCACCGTTCCGCGCTTTTATTTGGGTGTTTGGAAATAAGGTATTTTACATAGGGAATATGTGAAAACGATCAGAATGGTTGAGTCATGTTTTGAAAAACATTTTATTTCGTCTCGAGAAGGGGAGCCTGGGGTAGAAATCTTACTGATATCAACAATCATGATTTTTTATGAAATGGCAGAAGAGTGGCCTATTTTGATCTTTTTTAGTGGATTTTTCGAGTAAAGCTGAAGTAGACTCCGAGAGACGAAACTTGATTCCAGATTAAAGCTGCATAACTGGCTTGTATCTTGAAATAATAGCATGAGCAATCCTTCAAGAAAATATATAATTTTATAAGGTTTTCCTGAAATATTGGGCAACTACGAAAGACGGAAGGCCTATACCCAAGGTATATTTCTAGCAGCACTGGGTTAACTCTATCCTACGCTCTTTGAGTCGCATCACAAAAGCTGAGGAAACTAAACCAAAACAGATTTTTTTTACAGTATGTCAACTTTTTCCCATTTTTAGAGTTTGCAACGCAATGACATCCATTTGTTATCCATACCAGCATACTATCATTCGAGTTTGAGTCTTACATTTGCTGTGCTTCAGAAAGGTAAGTGCCCAGTGGTAGATAACAGACCCACTTATATTATGTATTTCCCCTGTAATCATACAATGCCAGTAAACGATACCGAGATATACTAATAATTTCAAGATACATTAATACTACTATAGTATGTGATGATAGACCTAAAATCGGCACCTGTCCGAAATTACACTTTGACTCGTCGGTAACGAATATGAAGTTACAACTCTCTGAGGTCATGGATTTGAAACACCTTATTCATACCTTTGTCACATCGGGAAGATAGAGGTAAGTTTCCATTTTTGTGCTAATTTCAAAATCGAAAACACCTGTTGCGCCCACTGTTCTACCAACGTACAGAGTGGCCCATACATTTGCCCTTTCTTGAAATCTGTAACCAAAAGCCATATTCAATATACAAAAACATCAGATTAAATGCGAGGCTATATGCATTGCTAATTTGTTTTCCTTGCCTGGTTTTACTGTTCTAAAGATTCTTCTATCAGGAAAAGTCCAAAGCGGCCGTTTGCTCTCATAGAAAAAGTTATACCAAAATCGGACACGATGAGGTAAACGCAATGTCATAACTTATGCATCAAATCATTTTCATTTGCGTTTGTCAGCAGATCGCAGTCATTCCATCATTAGTTCAATCATTATGTTGAACCCGATTTGGTTCTTATGTCTGCTACACTGCAGTTCATTTCACAGTACATGCACTACATACTAGATTCAGTGTGGTTAATTGTTTCTATAAACAATAATTGGTTACCGTACTCCAGAGTTACTCCAATATAACACCCAATATGGCCACCGCCTTCCCCAATATCGCAGATAAAGCACAACTGCTGATATATGTTCAAAATTGCGTTAATTTGCTTTAAATAACTCTGGTGCCCATTGAATGTACACTGTTGTTTTGAGGTAATTAAGACCCGAATCGTTCAACTGATTCCGAATTTATATAACAAATAGGCTTCTTGACTTTCTACATCATTATATTCAGACTGCCGTTTCGCACTTTGTATTGTCTTCAATGCAGGAGATTCTCCAGAAAGGCTTAAAGCCTTGCGCCGTAAAACTCGACTAAGAAATCTAGAGTCGAAAACCGTGGTGCGAGCTATACTGGCGAAATTTGAGAGAAATATATCAGTTGGTTGAACTGATTCCGAATTTATATGACAAATAAACTTCTTGACATTCTACATCATTATATTCCGACTGCAGTTTCGCACTTTATATTCTTTTCAATGCAGGAGATTCTCCAGAAAGGCTTAACGCCTTACGCTATAAAACTCGACTAAGAAATCTACAGGGGGAAAGCTGGTGCGAGCTATACTGGCGAAATTTGAGAGAAATATGTCAGTCGATGGAAAGCTAGGGAAATAAATAACGAAAGTCGGAAGGAGGCGTAGATGTTCGAATAGTTATTTCACTGGGTTCTGTCAGCTATACCTGATATCACGCAAAATCTTCATGCATGGAACAGAAACGTTCGATGCTGGACAAATTTTCTGACAATACTGGGTCAATATCTGGTTTCATAAGAACAAACGAAATAATCGAGAGAGTACTCACGGATATGAGAATGTTGTGTCTCCATTCCAGAGTGACACAGAAGTTACCGGATCCTCTGAAAGTGAAGTCGTCTGATGGATTATCCGATTGTTGATTGTGGTAAGATCTGACAAAGGTCTTCGATAGGCGTTCAGATTACCGGCAGACGATATTCCTATTGAAAGTGGGTACACCTCAAGGCCATAAGCGCTCCTGAAATTCGCGAAAATTCCTGTACGCTGCAACAAAGACGCCGCCGCCGATGGAAACATCACGATGATCGTATCACCAAAGTCGTTATACAGGTCTACAATTACGCAGTACTCTCCCGAATCCAATGACGGTAGCACGAAATCTTGACCCAGCAACGATACGGTGAACGGATTAGAAAATCTGTAAACATGATACTCCATGTCGTCGAAAAGGGGTGCCCCGAAGCAGGTTGAAAGGCGCTTGGCACGGAAACCATTCAAAATCTGAACAGTGACTGGTCTCTGTAGGTTCGCCATTGGTACTGTAGACAGGCGTAGCCAGGAAGGTAATTTAGATTCGAGGCGGTTGAAAAACGTTTTAAGTAAAGCTTGTTTCTGTTCTAACTCCTTTTTGTCCTTGTTGTTCAATACTAGTACTCTTTCAATTCTCTCGAGGAGATTTTGTTCCTGACTGTTTGGTACTTTGATGCACTTTCTGAAATCGCGATGAGAGCTGAGAGGGCCGGTTAACAACTTGTCTCCGACACTAATCTCCAAGCCGGTAACAGAAACTGGGAGAGAGACTTCCCCTGCCACAGAGAATGCAGCACCTTCAGTGAAAAATACATGTTCATTGGTTTCAGATTTACACCATCCAGATGTGGATGAGAAGCGGAGATTATTGTCCTTGAATCTTACGTCTAGAAAATAGATTCCTTTCGGGAGATTGGCGTCTTTCAAATTCAGCCTTGTAAATACGTCCTGGGCAATGACGTCTGTTCGAGCCAGAGAAACGTCCGAACCAGGAATCACAAAGTAGATGGTGTGCCTTCCTCGTTCATTTGCTAATACCTTGAAATTTGCTTTATCCTTTCTGGGGCCGACAACGAGCTCATTTGGGAAGAGTGTTACACCTCTTTCAAAGCAAACACGTATGATTACATCCTCCGATGATGAGGCATAAAGGGTTATGAGAGTTGATAATTCTCCGACATTGACGATTATGGTTTCTACCACGTCAACCTTTGGTGCGTTCTTAAGTTCATTACTCGTTCTTTTGGACGAGCTACTGGTTCCAAGACTGCCAATACCACACATTGATAAAATATAGTCAAAATTGTCCCCGGAGAAATTGGTGTTAGACTGTGGGATATCAGGTTCAGAAACCGTAACACCAGGCCTCTCTGTTGTCGAGTTACTTGACCCAACGGTTATCGAGTTATCTGGCGTCTCGGTTGTCAAATTAAATGCCTCCTCCGTTGTCAACCCACTCGGTATCACTGTTGTTGGGTTAATCGACCCCTCGTTCGTCTGTTTACTCCATTCCTTCGTTGTCAACTCACTCGGCTCCGTTGCATTACTCCACTCCTCGTCTGCGGAGTTCAATGGCTCGTCGGTTGTCGAATTACGTGACCCCTCAGTTGTCGAGGTCTTCCAGAGTGACCAGTTAGTTGAACTCTCAGTTGTCTCAGTACTTAGTCCTCCGGCTGTAGAATTACTTGGCCCCTTGGTTGTGTAATTACTTGAATCCAACGCTGGCGAGGAAGAAAAATGAGATGGCTCTTATTCGGATAATTGACGTGACGAAATTATTTAATGTAATATATCCAACAGTATTAAAACTAAAAGCTTGAAATAATAGGACATGAAACCATTGAAAAGTTCTTGTCAAACAACCGCATTTCCTTCTAGTACATTTCCTACTTCTCATTTTTCTGTTAGGTGATGTAACGACGTCTATTTGTACACAAATTGAAAGTTCAAATGCGGAATAATTTTCGAGCTATAACTCTTTAATTTAATCGAGTCGAGGCCGTATTTTTTTATTATGGGAGGCTTATTTCTAAGACTCATCTGACCTGACAATCTAATTAAAATTATATCCTATCTGCTCCCACATTTTGATATCTAACCGGCTTGCAGCGATGGTCACGTTGAATGACCTCCGTCTCATGAACATTTAGTCTGTCATCAGAGCGAGCATCGACAAATCACAATCGATGTACTGTTTACGCGTAAACCATCGAATCTGCCAGGTGAGTCGATCCGAACTGATATTCAGAAGTTTTCACGGATGCGACCTGTCAATATGGCTGCCGCCCAAAATATCGACATCCCGAAGAAAATCTGCATCTTGATGATGTCTGTCTGTTGTGTGGCTCATAATTCATTGTCACACAAACAACCAGTACTGGGGAAAGAGTCCCGCTCAGGAAAAGTAATAACAAACCACGACAGATAAATTGTCTAAACTCATGGCTTTGGGTTTTACCGAGTGTTTTTTACCTGTATTTCACCAATTTATTACGTGTATATGGTAATATTCTGTTGGGGGACTGTTTATCCCCGAGGCCCGCCATCTGTACATGTAACTCGACAATTGTATGTGGGTTCATTGCTTTGGTGGGGAATTCAAGCCGTACAACGTCGGTCATTGCAGGTTAGTTTCTCTGGGTAATCTTGCATTTACCAGGTTATCCCATGTTGAGGCGTTTACTCCATCAGACGTCCACGATGCTCATCCATTAACATCAGATGAGTTGTTTGAGCTTCAAGCCGGTTAGATCCTACGGTGAAAAATCCAAATGGGGGGGCAGATATTCAACAGGTAGATATTACGTAAGAAATTTTACATACTGTCCAATTCAATGATGCATCGGTCATAACATTACCTCAATCATATTTTAGAAAGGAAATCTAATGTGAAATTCTCCGAAAGCCCGCCACGTGTCATTTATGAAGCAGACGGTCACTATATCCGCACGCTTTACCATGAAAATTGTGATATCCTTAGCCCAGATTTCTGCCACATCATTTGCGCAGTCGAATGGCCAGAAATGCTTGTATCAGGGCGAATAACGAACTAGTGACCATTGGCTAATCTTCAAGGTGGCATCGCCTTTTACTTGATCATTCTCGTTACTATTATTCAGTTCTTGCTGCCAATGCATGCATATATACCTGTACATTCGGGTGTAAGATAGCCAGTTGTGCAGGAACACACTCCCGGCTTTATACAGGTGCCTCCGTTGGGACAAGTGCCATCAGATTGCCCAAAACAGATCGCTGGTGAGAAAATTAACCAATTAGTTCAGCATTCAGCATTCAGGCTAATGTCTGTCAAAATATATATACGGATGATCGAGAAGGGGTCGTACTGAAGTGAGCAACCATGTCCAATCTTTTGTTGACGATACCTCCCCAGTTAATTAACCTGCCAAACACCTGCGAAGTTAAGCGACGAACTTTCGGCCCAAGTTTGCAACACTATTAAATCATTCATTCTGGCATGATATCTTTTTTTTTGTACTAAGAAACCGTTAACGCTCGTAGAGGTGTGGTGATACGTTATGTTCTGTCAATGAGTGTACAACAGGATATTACTATTCCGTTCATTACGCATCTGAAAATCACTTCATATTTGAAATCACAACTGATGGTCACTGACAATATGTTTTATGATACTGACGTGTCAATACTTTTATGGTCAAAGATCCCGCTTGTCCAGGGAAAATGTCTGAGCTATCATGGAAGAGATGGTCAGACGCGGTAGTTTACCATATATAGAATGGTCGGTCATATCTGTACCACAAAATGGTTAAGGTTACCATATTCTTACACCAGCGTAATTTCTCAAGCAACCGACAGCATAGACATCCAGATCTAAGAAAGCACTAGAATTAAAACACTTGACAATGTGTTGTTTTCGACTGATCAATGATCAGGTAGACTTACGCTTGCAGGCCTTTCTGTCCGGAAGTAGCTCGTAACCATCATCACATGAACAATGATATGATCCATGTGTATTAGTACATCGGTGATCACACCCGCCATTATTGGAAGCACACTCGTTAGTGTCTGAAGAAGAAAGCAAAAACAAATGTGTTCTCACAAGAAGTCTTATTATAGCTGTCATTCACCACCCCCCCCCCCCATCCCTTCTCCCCAATTTCCAGTAGGAAATTTTAGGGATGAATACATGCGCTTGTCAGCATGACGCGTGTCGATTTTATACGTCATGACATTCTAATCCGTGATAAAATGTGCTAGATAAACGCAGAACCACCAGTGTGAAATAGGTAATAGGTTCCATTGAGAATGGATGCAGACGGAGTGCACATTTAGGCGTGTCCGCTCTAAGCTTCGCCTGTGGATTTCTGAGTATTTAATTTCTCCCTATGCGCCAACATGAAGCAGACAAATGTTTAACTCAAACTTGCCAAGATATTCATTAAGATAAGCATAATGGTCATTCATTCAAATTGTAGGAATATTTAAGGCATAGCTTCGGAGATATTGTGAGATATTGCAGGTTTTGCATGGTTGCTGACATTAGAACAACCATGTCATAACCTATTCTTCTTATATCATTTAAACATATATCTGTCGATGACATGATCATAACCTGCGTTCAGCCGTAGGCCTATTCATGTAACTCTGAAAATTTGATCCTCGGCAGAATTTTGTGACGCCTCAGTGTACCGAGTGTCGAATGGCCAGAAATGCTTGTCAGGGCGAATAACGAACTAGTGATCATTGGTTAATCTTGAAGGTGGCATCGCCTTTTACTTGATCATGTTCTTTACTATCATCCAATTGTTGCTGCCAATACATAGATATATACCTGTGCATTTGGGTGTACGATAACCAGTTGTGCAGGAACACACTCCCGGCTTTATACAGGTGCCTCCGTTGGGACAAGTGCCATCAGATTGCCCAAAACAGATCGCTGGTGAGAAAATTAACCAATTAGTTCAGCATTCAGCATTCAGGCTAATGTCTGTCAAAATGTATATACGGATGATCGAGAAGGGGTCGTACTGAAGTGAGCAACCATGTCCAATCTTTTGTTGACGATACCTCCCCAGTTAATTAACTTGCCAAACACCTGCGAAGTTAAGCGACGAACTTTCGGCCCAAGTTTGCAACACTATTAAATCATTCATTCTGGCATGATATCTTTTTTTTGTACTAAGAAACCGTTAACGCTCGTAGAGGTGTGGTGATACGTTATGTTCTGTCAATGAGTGTACAACAGGATATTACTATTCCATTCATTACGCATCTGAAAATCACTTCATATTTGAAATCACAACACTAACAGAAAGATGGTCACTGACAATATGTTTTATGGTACTGACGTGTCAATACTTTTATGGTCAAAGATCCCGCTTGTCCAGGGAAAATGTCTGAGCTATCATGGAAGAGATGGTCAGACGCGGTAGTTTACCATATATAGAATGGTCGGTCATATCTGTATCACAAAATGGTTAAGGTTACCATATTCTTACACCAGCGTAATTTCTCAAGCAACCGACAGCATAGACATCCAGATCTAAGAAAGCACTAGAATTAAAACACTTGACAATGTGTTGTTTTCGACTGATCAATGATCAGGTAGACTTACGCTTGCAGGCCTTTCTGTCCGGAAGTAGCTCGTAACCATCATCACATGAACAATGATATGATCCATGTGTATTAGTACATCGGTGATCACACCCGCCATTATTGGAAGCACACTCGTTAGTGTCTGAAGAAGAAAGCAAAAGCAAATGTGTTCTCACAAGAAGTCTTATTATAGCTGTCATTCACCACCCCCCCCCCCATCCCTTCTCCCCAATTTCCAGTAGGAAATTTTAGGGATGAATACATGCGCTTGTCAGCATGACGCGTGTCGATTTTATACGTCATGACATTCTAATCCGTGATAAAATGTGCTAGATAAACGCAGAACCACCAGTGTGAAATAGGTAATAGGTTCCATTGAGAATGGATGCAGACGGAGTGCACATTTAGGCGTGTCCGCTCTAAGCTTCGCCTGTGGATTTCTGAGTATTTAATTTCTCCCTATGCGCCAACATGAAGCAGACAAATGTTTAACTCAAACTTGCCAAGATATTCATTAAGATAAGCATAATGGTCATTCATTCAAATTGTAGGAATATTTAAGGCATAGCTTCGGAGATATTGTGAGATATTGCAGGTTTTGCATGGTTGCTGACATTAGAACAACCATGTCATAACCTATTCTTCTTATATCATTTAAACATATATCTGTCGATGACATGATCATAACCTGCGTTCAGCCGTAGGCCTATTCATGTAACTCTGAAAATTTGATCCTCGGCAGAATTTTGTGACGCCTCAGTGTACCGAGTGTCGAATGGCCAGAAATGCTTGTCAGGGCGAATAACGAACTAGTGATCATTGGTTAATCTTGAAGGTGGCATCGCCTTTTACTTGATCATGTTCTTTACTATCATCCAATTGTTGCTGCCAATACATAGATATATACCTGTGCATTTGGGTGTACGATAACCAGTTGTGCAGGAACACACTCCCGGCTTTATACAGGTGCCTCCGTTGGGACAAGTGCCATCAGATTGCCCAAAACAGATCGCTGGTGAGAAAATTAACCAATTAGTTCAGCATTCAGCATTCAGGCTAATGTCTGTCAAAATGTATATACGGATGATCGAGAAGGGGTCGTACTGAAGTGAGCAACCATGTCCAATCTTTTGTTGACGATACCTCCCCAGTTAATTAACTTGCCAAACACCTGCGAAGTTAAGCGACGAACTTTCGGCCCAAGTTTGCAACACTATTAAATCATTCATTCTGGCATGATATCTTTTTTTTGTACTAAGAAACCGTTAACGCTCGTAGAGGTGTGGTGATACGTTATGTTCTGTCAATGAGTGTACAACAGGATATTACTATTCCATTCATTACGCATCTGAAAATCACTTCATATTTGAAATCACAACACTAACAGAAAGATGGTCACTGACAATATGTTTTATGGTACTGACGTGTCAATGCTTTTATGGTCAAAGATCCCGCTTGTCCAGGGAAAATGTCTGAGCTATCATGGAAGAGATGGTCAGACGCGGTAGTTTACCATATATAGAATGGTCGGTCATATCTGTACCACAAAATGGTTAAGGTTACCATATTCTTACACCAGCGTAATTTCTCAAGCAACCGACAGCATAGACATCCAGATCTAAGAAAGCACTAGAATTAAAACACTTGACAATGTGTTGTTTTCGACTGATCAATGATCAGGTAGACTTACGCTTGCAGGCCTTTCTGTCTGGAAGTAGCTCGTAACCATCATCACATGAACAATGATATGATCCATGTGTATTAGTACATCGGTGATCACACCCGCCATTATTGGAAGCACACTCGTTAGTGTCTGAAGAAGAAAGCAAAAACAAATGTGTTCTCACAAGAAGTCTTATTATAGCTGTCATTCACCACCCCCCCCCCCCATCCCTTCTCCCCAATTTCCAGTAGGAAATTTTAGGGATGAATACATGCGCTTGTCAGCATGACGCGTGTCGATTTTATACGTCATGACATTCTAATCCGTGATAAAATGTGCTAGATAAACGCAGAACCACCAGTGTGAAATAGGTAATAGGTTCCATTGAGAATGGATGCAGACGGAGTGCACATTTAGGCGTGTCCGCTCTAAGCTTCGCCTGTGGATTTCTGAGTATTTAATTTCTCCCTATGCGCCAACATGAAGCAGACAAATGTTTAACTCAAACTTGCCAAGATATTCATTAAGATAAGCATAATGGTCATTCATTCAAATTGTAGGAATATTTAAGGCATAGCTTCGGAGATATTGTGAGATATTGCAGGTTTTGCATGGTTGCTGACATTAGAACAACCATGTCATAACCTATTCTTCTTATATCATTTAAACATATATCTGTCGATGACATGATCATAACCTGCGTTCAGCCGTAGGCCTATTCATGTAACTCTGAAAATTTGATCCTCGGCAGAATTTTGTGACGCCTCAGTGTACCGAGTGTCGAATGGCCAGAAATGCTTATCAGGGCGAATAACGAACTAGTGATCATTGGTTAATCTTGAAGGTGGCATCGCCTTTTACTTGATCATGTTCTTTACTATCATCCAATTGTTGCTGCCAATACATAGATATATACCTGTGCATTTGGGTGTACGATAACCAGTTGTGCAGGAACACACTCCCGGCTTTATACAGGTGCCTCCGTTGGGACAAGTGCCATCAGATTGCCCAAAACAGATCGCTGGTGAGAAAATTAACCAATTAGTTCAGCATTCAGCATTCAGGCTAATGTCTGTCAAAATGTGTATACGGATGATCGAGAAGGGGTCGTACTGAAGTGAGCAACCATGTCCAATCTTTTGTTGACGATACCTCCCCAGTTAATTAACTTGCCAAACACCTGCGAAGTTAAGCGACGAACTTTCGGCCCAAGTTTGCAACACTATTAAATCATTCATTCTGGCATGATATCTTTTTTTTTGTACTAAGAAAGCGTTAACGCTCGTAGAGGTGTGGTGATACGTTATGTTCTGTCAATGAGTGTACAACAGGATATTACTATTCCATTCATTACGCATCTGAAAATCACTTCATATTTGAAATCACAACACTAACAGAAAGATGGTCACTGACAATATGTTTTATGGTACTGACGTGTCAATACTTTTATGGTCAAAGATCCCGCTTGTCCAGGGAAAATGTCTGAGCTATCATGGAAGAGATGGTCAGACGCGGTAGTTTACCATATATAGAATGATCGGTCATATCTGTACCACAAAATGGTTAAGGTTACCATATTCTTACACCAGCGTAATTTCTCAAGCAACCGACAGCATAGACATCCAGATCTAAGACAGCACTAGAATTAAAACACTTGACAATGTGTTGTTTTCGACTGATCAATGATCAGGTAGACTTACGCTTGCAGGCCTTTCTGTCCGGAAGTAGCTCGTAACCATCATCACATGAACAATGATATGATCCATGTGTATTAGTACATCGGTGATCACACCCGCCATTATTGGAAGCACACTCGTTAGTGTCTGAAGAAGAAAGCAAAAACAAATGTGTTCTCACAAGAAGTCTTATTATAGCTGTCATTCACCACCCCCCCCCCCCATCCCTTCTCCCCAATTTCCAGTAGGAAATTTTAGGGATGAATACATGCGCTTGTCAGCATGACGCGTGTCGATTTTATACGTCATGACATTCTAATCCGTGATAAAATGTGCTAGATAAACGCAGAACCACCAGTGTGAAATAGGTAATAGGTTCCATTGAGAATGGATGCAGACGGAGTGCACATTTAGGCGTGTCCGCTCTAAGCTTCGCCTGTGGATTTCTGAGTATTTAATTTCTCCCTATGCGCCAACATGAAGCAGACAAATGTTTAACTCAAACTTGCCAAGATATTCATTAAGATAAGCATAATGGTCATTCATTCAAATTGTAGGAATATTTAAGGCATAGCTTCGGAGATATTGTGAGATATTGCAGGTTTTGCATGGTTGCTGACATTAGAACAACCATGTCATAACCTATTCTTCTTATATCATTTAAACATATATCTGTCGATGACATGATCATAACCTGCGTTCAGCCGTAGGCCTATTCATGTAACTCTGAAAATTTGATCCTCGGCAGAATTTTGTGACGCCTCAGTGTACCGAGTGTCGAATGGCCAGAAATGCTTGTCAGGGCGAATAACGAACTAGTGATCATTGGTTAATCTTGAAGGTGGCATCGCCTTTTACTTGATCATGTTCTTTACTATCATCCAATTGTTGCTGCCAATACATAGATATATACCTGTGCATTTGGGTGTACGATAACCAGTTGTGCAGGAACACACTCCCGGCTTTATACAGGTGCCTCCGTTGGGACAAGTGCCAGCAGATTGCCCAAAACAGATCGCTGGTGAGAAAATGTACGAATTAGTTCAGCATTCAGAGTGAGGGTGGTTCAATCATCGATAATTATATAACACATACAGTGTACAGTACCTACGGCTTCTGGGGCAACTATAAAATATGACAAAACTTGCACTTCCCTGGCATTTAATGGGAACATCTCATGCTCATAATCCTGCAACACGATGACATCTCGAAAGGAGTGAAAAGTCCGAAAAGAGGGATGTCAAGTTGCATATATTTGTTATAAACGGGGTTAGATTTTGTTCCAAAAGCTGACAATAGAAACGCTAAGGAAGACGCTTCTAGAAGATAGAATCAGTACTGAGATTATTAGATATATGACATCCCTCTGAGGGTATGCGTATATTGAGTTTGGTTTATGTTTTCCAATATTTTCCGATTTTTCTCCGCTGCACTGAAACTTCAATCATGACGCCACTCTAACACTCCAGATATCTCCTCCCGCCTCAGCGCCCCAAGATAAGCGGCGATATATATATATATATTTATATATCTCACATCACGGTTATTAACCAAGCAGTATGTTTAACATTTCTAAGATATAATAACGGATGTACGGATGTAATCATCCTCATTTACAGTTCTGCAGGTGTGTCTCATTAATATAATATAAATAAGTGCTATGTTGGTCATACCTCGATCGCAGTGTATATTGTCTACACTGGCCCAGTCAGAACAACATTTGTAGTCTGTCACTGTTTTTGTCCGATATGTCACCCTGTGGTAAAAAAAAATACATAAGCCTTCACCAGTTCATCAAAGTCATACACACAGACTCGAATGTAACAAGCAGCCAGAGGATGCTAAGTCCCCCGCCGAAATGGCAGCAATATTTTTTAGTATTGTTGGTCTTGGGGGATATACATGAGGGAGGCAACTGCTACTTCATAGGCGTTGGATGCGGAAGGATCTTTCTGCCTTCCCAAGTTTTAAAATCAACTCAGAACGGTTGACTGAATAGTTTTTTGCTTCTGTAATATAGTTTCCATGCAGTGAAGCATGCAAATTATGAACCGAGAAGCGACCCCAAATGACATCTCAAGGCATATTATCTGCAAACCAAATTTGACGAGAAGCTGAATGCATCCTCAACCTATTGTCTGGAAACCAAATTTTAAATTTGCCACCAGGTGTCGCCACCTGTCGGTGCAAGTGGGTGAAACGCAATTCCAAGGATCATCTCATGACATGGTGTATCAGCATACAAACTTTGGGAAGAATCTGAAAGGGGTTACTGCCCGGAAACCAAATTTAGATTTGTATGCACAAGTGTGCGAAACACAATCCTAAGTGATATCTTATGGCATATGAATACCAAATTTGAGAAGAATCTGATGAGCAGTTGTCAAATTATTGCCAGAAACAAATTTCAGATTTTTCCACCAGGTGTCGCCAACAGTATGCAGACGCAGGTGAAATACAACCCCGAGGGACATATCATGGCATGGTATCTGCATACCAAATTGGAGAAAAATCTGATGAGCGAAATCAAATTTAGATTTGACACGAGGTGGTGCTACCTGTAAGCACAAGTGGGCGAAACGCAATCCCAAGCGACATCATATGTCATGATATATTCATACCAGATTTAAGAAGAATCTGACGAGTGGTTCTCAAGTTATTACCCGGAAACAACTTTGGTATTTCGCCACCAGGTGGCACCACCTGTAAGTAAAAATGAGCGAAAGGCGATCCCACGCACTATCTCCTGGCATGATACATGCCTGCTAAATTTAAGGAGATTCCGATGAGCAGTTCTTGGCTGAAAACAAATTTTGATTTTAACACCTGGTGGCGCCACCTATAGGCGCAAGTGGGCAATCCCATGCAACATCTCCTGGCATGGTACATGCATGCTAAATTTGAGAAGAATCCGATGAGCATGCAGGTCTCAAGTTATTGGCCAAAAACAAATTTCAGATTTTGTCATCAGGTGGCGTCACTTTCTGAGCAGAAGTGGATAACGCAATCCCAAGCAACATCTCATGGCAAGGTACAATGTATATGCATGCCTAATTTAGGAAGGATTTGATGAGTAGTTCTCAAGTTATTGCCCGGAAACCAAATTTCGAGCAACATTTCAAAGCGTTTCAAAGTTATTGCTTGCAGCACAGAAGAATGGAAAGAACCTTAGTGGCGCCACCTACAGGCAGATCTTTCTGAAACGCAATACCAATGAACACCTTGTAACAAGGAATGCATATGCCAAATATTGAAGAAACTAGATACAGTCGATCGAATACGATTGGAGGCATGCCTTTTGCATCTTTAGTAAAGGAAACATTCATTATTTGTGACGAGAATAAAAACGTAAAACTTAGGAAAAACATCATTAACATGACCCCATAAGATGCCTTGAGGGTAGATACCCATATACCAATTTTAAAAGAATCCATTAATGTCCAACAGCTACTGTCCGGAAATGCAATTTTACCTTGGCCCTCAGGTAGCGCCATGTGTAGGCTGATAGACATAAAAAATTAACACAACCGAGATCTTGAGGCAAGATCCCTCGACATTGGAAATAGAAAATGTTAACTTGGCCTACAGGTGGCGCCACCTATGATCAGATCGACAAGAAAAACAATACCAAGTGAAACCTTCAGGTAAGGTACATGTATACCAAACTTGGAAAGAATTCATTCAAGTATTAAAAAGTTATTGTCCGGAAACATAATTTTAAATTTGCCCTCAGGTGGCACCACCTATATGTGGATCGGCATGAAAAACAATGCGAAACGAAAAATTGAGGCGAGGTACCTACACACCAAATTTGGAATGAATCGGTTCAGGTTTTCAAAAGTTATTGTCTGGAAACACTTAACTTAGCTTTCAGGTGGTCCCCCTATCAACATGAAAAACATTCTCAAGCCAGATCTTAGGCAAGGTACCACCACATCAAATTTGGAAAGAATCCTTAGGATTTTCAAAAGTTATTGTCTGGAGATGCAATTTTAACTTGGCCCGAGGCGGCGCCACCCAGAAGCGGATTGGCACGAAAAACAATTCCAAGCAAGATCTATAGACAAGGGGCATATTTACCAAATACAAAAACATGGGTCTGTGCCTGATAAATTGAAACCTTTTGGGGTTGCAATTATCCCAATATTGCAGACAACACACAAATTTCAGCTTCTGCCAAGATATGAGGGTCGGGCGTGGGCTAGTTTGGGAGATAGAGGGTGCGGCTCGGCGCCCTGGGGATGGGGACATGCTTTCCTTGAGGGTAGTGGTAGGTGTGCTGACATGAAAGCCATAGAAAGCTCCCTCCACATGAAACAACCACACTGACAACTGCATGCCACTATCTGTCAGTCCGAAACACCACAAGGTGGAATTCAAATTAATTCAGAAAATTGATCATATGCACAGTGTGCACCCAAACTCAGTTGTAATTAATATAGTAAGTTACACTTGTGGACACAAATGGTTCCTGCAAAAGCTTTAGGGTAAACTATATGATGTGAGATAGAATTATTTGATAGCAAAATTGAAGGAAATGTTGTCCTTCATTTAAGATGACACGGAATTAAAAAACCAGGGGTTCGGTACTGCGGGGATTTCCCCGCCAGTTATTTCATATTATACTTCTGAAATAAAATATGGTTCATGCAAAAGCTTTAGGGTAAATCATATGATGTGGAATAGAAGAACTGGACAGCAAATTGAAGAAAATGGTGTCCTTCATTCAAAGCGACATGAAATTCAAAACTAACAGCGAGAAGCGGAAAAAAGAAGAAAAATGACAAACGCATTTAGGGATGCCTAATTATTAGACAAAGCATTTGGAAGTTATCGCTTGTGAAGAATTTGAACGGAAACCACGAACATGCACAGAAAATTGGAACAAGACCCAGTGGCGCCATCTTCAGGTGGATCTTGCTGAAACGCAATACCAGCCAATGTTTGGTCACAAGGAGTGTATATGCTAAATTTCGAAGGAATCCGACAAAGCTTTTGGAAGTTATCGCCTGTGAAGAATTTGAACAGACATCCACAGACACAAAGAGAGCAAGACCCATTTTAACTGGAACGGACAGGAAGAAGCGAAACTCAATGTCGCCGCCTTCAGGCAAATGTTACTGAAATCCAATACACAACCGCGTCTTCTCACAAGGAATGCGTATGCTAAATTTCAGAAGAATCCAAGAAAGCGTTTGGAAGTTATCGCTTGTAACTGACATCCACGGACACAAAGAAGCAAGATCCATTTTGACCCAGTGGCGCCACCTTCAGGCAGATGTTGCTGAAATGCGATACCGATTGGCGTCTTGTCGCAAGGAATGTGTATACCGAATTTCAGAAGAATCCAACAAAGCGTTAGGAAGTAATCATTCGAACAGACATGCACGGACATCCACGGACATGCACGGACACATAGAAGCAAGATCCATTTTGACCCAGTGGCGCCACCTTCAGGCAGATGTTGCTGAAATGCGATACCGACTGGCATCTTGTCGCAAGGAATGCGTATGCCGAATTTCGGAAGAATCCAACACAGCGTTAGGAAGTAATCATTCGAACAGACATGCACGGACATCCACGGACATGCACGGACACATGGAAGCAAGAACCATTTTAAAGTCCCCCGGCCGCGTTGCGGCGGGGGACAAAAACACATGGAAATGTTCATTCTATGGTGATAATAAAAGGACTATAAATGCAATGCTATCATGTATACCATTGATTTCTACATATTTATTTGTGTACAATGTCAACATATCAACATAGTTGGTTTATTGAACAGGAAGGGACTCTGATGAAGCTCGCAATCTGCATTTCTCCCCCATTCCAATGTGCTGCAGTACACTGACCTATATATAGAGTGTCCAAGGGACACTCCAAGCTGCGGGAGAATGTCCTACAGACAATGTTAACCAGGTACGAGTGTCCTACGGACAACTATCACCTGGGGATTAATGTCTCGCCCTGGGGATGAGTGTCCGTGTTTCATTTGTTGATATGCAGATTTGCTACGAAGCTCTCTCTAATAACGAATCAGTTATACCCAGCTTAGGAAGACTTTTCCATTATACATGTATATATTCAGCAGAGATGCAGAGATACCCAGAGACGCAAAAATATAAACGAAAGCTCTCGTAACAATAGAATACCACAATATACTGGATCTTGCGATATAAGACGAGATTCTGATACGGTTTAATATAGTATATGGTTTATTATATATAATAGAAATATAAAGTTACTTACAGATGAACAACTAAAAGATCATGCCCAGGTAATAGGTAAACACGCTTCATCAATCCGGTTTCCGAGACTGAACTATTTTGAAAGTTAGATTGAATCTCGCGGTTCAAGAGTGGAGCTTAATTAATGTTTTGGATTGGATAATACTTGATTGAACGATAGACGTGCTCCTCCCGGGCGTGACAAATATCATATCACCTATAAGCATGTGTACAAGAACAGCGGGCATATCTGCACGCCTGATTGATTAGTTTCATATCTGACATATTATGGTGACTAATTACTTCAAATACTGCCAAATAAAGAATTAAAGTATATATGAAATATAGCCATTGTTATAGATTATTTGGGTAGAGCGGGTGCGATGTTGGTTGGATGTGGGAGGGTGTGGTAGCGTAAGTAGGATTGGCTGATTCGATGACCTCACAAGGACAAACTTAATGAAACACGGAAGACGAGAAATCCCTCAGTAATAGTATATATTCCGTGTGGAGAGCGAGGCGGGAGAGTTGGGCTGATGGATTCACTGCGTAACGTGTGGAGCTCCGAGTATCCGAAGAGGCACTCACATTGTCCATTGAAATATAGCACCAATATTTTGAAATTATCAACTGCATGCGCACTGTGGACTTCGAATATATATAACCTTTGCCTCGAGACGACATCGCGTGCATGCGCACTCGTTTGCGGTGTGTATTTCGGCCAAAATGTCGTGCAGGATAAACTCTCATTTTGTACAGACATATGGTTGTTTTCGTGACAGTAGCCTCACACAGACTGTTCCACCGTCCAGTGATAGTAGGCAAAGCGTATTAACCCGCATATTTACCTTTGACCAATTGACGTCACAGTCACTTGACGGGAAGTGACCCTGGTTCCCGCGCAATGGTGTTTCGGGTACACTTTGTGTGCATGCGCAGGGTAAGAAATTACTTACGGTGACGTGATTGTGACGTCTCAGAGGCCAAAGGTCAATATGCGCATTAATACGCATTCTCTACTACTATCCTCTGTGTTCAGCCTCACACTTTGGAACGGTGTGAATCTACATATTTTACACCTATGAGTACGGGTCGCTCTCCTTCCGCAACGTGACACGGTTGATCTCATAGAGCAAAAAAAGAAGGTCGTGGAAGAGATTTGTAGATTGCTCGACATAGATTTATTTTGTTAGACGAGTTTGAGTGTAATTTTCATAAATTGTGGATGTTTAATTCTCCCTGTCTTATATCTTGAGATTCTGCTTGCGTGTTTGTTTGGCTTGTATGTAAACTCATCAACCGCTGGGCGGATTACGCTCAGGTTGTGCACACAACGGATTCAGGGGGTTGAAGCAAATACAATTTGGCACTGTGTAAGCGGTGCTCTGCAATGGCGTTCTAAAAGCAGAAATGTACATTAGAGTTATTATAGTCAGATACGAAACTCACCGGTATCTAGAACATCGTCCAACCCATAAGAACCCACATGCTGTATAGTAGGTACTTGTCACTGAGTATTGTTGCAGACGTGTCTCGGGACACACATGTGTACTGAAAGAAAGACGTATCGAGTACAAACCATATGACTTCATTATTCTCTCCTAAACTGATTCATCCTGTGCCTGAACATACGGCTACATGTTCTCACATCTGATCTCCGAAACTATTATGATTCACGTCCATCCTTCCTTCGTCAGATGCTATATGTCCCAAAACGAATGGCCAAGTCGGTGTGCAGCAATAGTCAAGTTGACTCGAGGATCACAAATTTAGAGGTATATCCAACAGCAATCCCAGCAGTTTTTCAAAATACTTATCTCAGCCTACATTGAGTTTGGTACCTTTTTTCCAATTCAGCAAACCCCATCGAGACTAATGGAAGGATATGTATACAGATCATGGTTTGAGAATTTATGACCATCGAACCACTCAAGTAATTGTCCCGTATCGTCCAACATTTGAACGCGATTGCTCAAAACTCGCCAACTATCAGCAGTTTCTTCGAAACGGAAATATTTGACGGCTTAGAAATTTCAGTTTTCATTCTCCCAGTGATGCTTACTAGTACCACATTTTAGTTATTTTCTGAACCAGTGCTCGAAAAACCGGCAATTCAGATTGGATGATGTTTTCTTACAGAAGAAAGTTGCGCCATCACCCGATCGGGATAAAAAAGTTATGTTTATCATTAACACAACATATTACTTCAATTCAAGATGTGCACGGGGGATGTTGATATAGAATCTGGTGAATAATACTGTACGATGGAAAACGGTTTTTTTAAAAGAAGTATAAACTCACCCGGTGGACGAAAGTCCTTCCGCTGAAACAACCGATAACGCTAAAAAACAAAGCGCCTGTATCATGGTTATCTCTGGTACATATGCGTAATAAAAGCAAAAGATGTTGCAAAAGACAATGTCCAATGTCGAGAAATATGTCCGGGATGCTTTCCTCCCAGACTTGAAATAACTGTCGGTGTTTCTGATCGTTCAAACTTGTACCAACAGTATTTATAGATACTAGACCCCGTTATGTTATGCAATCACATTTGTATAATTTATTCGAAAACATCGTAAATCTTATATCAGACACAGGTTGGCAAATTGCCGTGTAGATCGGGGCAGGGGTGAAAACTGTTCATGTAGCAACGGGTGGGTGAGTGAGTGAGTGAGTAAGGGTTTAGCGTCGCGTTCAGCGCTATTTCGGCAATATAGCGACGATATAACTAACTACGGTATGATTAGCTGGACATGTGTGACTATCCATGTACAGTCATCATGTAGAGGAAATTAATCTTCCCCTCGTGGCAACAGACATGGTAAAAAAAACTCATGCTGCTCATCGATGGAACATGCCCATGTGTGTAAGTTGGAATGCAACACCTTGCACGACATGATGAACCTATTTTCATACGGATTCCTCTGCTCGTCTCGTAGGAAGATAGTAGAACTGCAAGGGATTTGTGCCTTGTTGCAATGCATTGAATATGTATCAGGTTACAGGATGGCAGGCATCTTTCTATTTCGCAAAAACGTCAAATAATCTGTATTGGTTTTAATAGTGGGTGGATACAAGACACTGTTGACATCGTTGAAAAATGATTGTGTTCTGGTTAAGTGGTTTCGTAATTAATATATATATAATGTGTAAAACAGCGAGTATATGTAAACAGACATCCGAAATCATGCTATATTTTGACTATATACTTTTTGTGGGACAATGGGACAGGGGGTCCTCAAAATCAAGGTACTCCACTTTATCATTGCTTATATTTTATGCCGAAAATGTTATGGCGCTGTGGCTTCTTAGATTCTTGATATGTGCTTTAGAATAGGTTAACCAGAAGATTATACTGTGAAGTCATGTGGCTCTGTCAGTTCATCGGCACTTCTTCCCACTTGCCTTATATGCGTTGTAATTTAGTAATTTTGACCATGATTTTTTAATAGAACAATGGGACAGATGACCTCAAGGTATCTCCGCTGTCACTCAATATATTTTATGTCGTAAATGGCGTTCTGGCCCTGGTACTGTGTCATTGCGCTTAGTTCTTATGTCCATGATTTTCAGGAGGAATGGAACAGATGGCCTTCAAAGTCAATGTATCTCTGCAGATGCAAAACATATTTCATTTCGAAATGTGTCAGTGACGTTTCTGCCTGTCGTCATATCGAAATTCTTTGTTGTTGCCATAGTGATTAGCAGAACCATGGCACAGACGATCGTCAGACTCAAGATATCTTCGTTCTACCATATTTTGTTTTACACCAAAGGAGAATTTGACCTCTAAGGAAGCTCATCATATGGATTGATAGTATTCAGTGTCTGTATGATGTTGACTAGGTGTTCGTAGATTGAGCAATTAATTTAACGGAGGCGCACCATCCAATGACATTTTATTGAAAAAAACAATATCTCACGGAAAATCGTGCGGTTTAACACAGTTAGTTGATGAATTAAAATATTCAAACAAAAATACAGGATTTCCACTGGCCTGTAGAGAAAATTGAAAGAGAACCTAGTAAATCATAGAGTTTCTTTAACGATTCATTGTGTTATCAGAAAAATATTCTCGAATGTAGTTTTTGAAGCAAGAACAATAAAAGATTAATATTACACTAATGCCATTCTTTAATAAACACGGTGGAGGTTTCCATCTACCTATATTTGTTGCCATAGCGAACAACGCAATTTGTATGTCAAGCATATCATGTCTCGAATTGGAGCTACAAACTACCAACGATATAATTTACTTTACAGCAACCCAAGCTAGACATGTGCTGACAATCGGACCTTTGACGTTGCCATCTGGTCGACTATCTTCAGAGCGCACACTTGCACAACTACCAATTTTATTGGCTACATATTGTTTCATTACTTTGATTTGGCGGTAACTTGTTGCGATGGTGTATGTGCAAAACATGCAGAGCTAGGTACATTAACATATATTATTTCTGCACAGGGAGAGTATAAATTGCAGAGGGGAACAAATTATGAAGTGTTCATCGACACCGAGGGGCACGTACATGTACGATACGAGCGTCTGGAAGATCGAGTATCGGCGTCTCGTCTTTAATGTTTTTTTTTATCTCACACCCAAATATTGTTGAAAATAAGCAAAAATACTTTCCGGCTGTAGTTGCATCAGAGGAACCTTCCTAAATTATGTATTATTTCACCCTCCACCTTTTGTAACTGACGGGGGGGACAGTCCACAAGTGTTTGGTTTAACTATCTTCTACAAAATGAAATAATCAACCGAGAATCCATCATTCGAGATATCCGAGGCGTGGAAAGCGGAGCCGGCATCTCGCGATCATGCTGTACTGAAGATAGTTATATGTATGACCTTCAGTTATATTGCATTCAGTATTGTAATAATAATGGAAACATGTTCATATGGTAAAATCAAACCTCGATCGCTTTGGTAAAAGGCCCCTAGACACTGGGTAAACAATTTCTTATATAAAAGTGACGATTTTCATCGGTATATGTAGTAAAAGCTCCAATCCAATGATTCAGCTCCAAAAACAGTATTTGCCTATTTCCCCAACTTTCCACATTTACCATATATACATTCGAGCTGGCTGAATTCAACCTATATTCTAATTTCAGCGATTAGAAGGAAGAAATCTTGTCGCTGGCTTTTTGTTTCCTATAATGTTGAAGTACATATATGGTTTTCCTAACTGGAGTGGAAGATCCAATACACACTCAGCTAAATAGGTGTAAAATGACACCCCATAGGACAATGGATTATTATCTCATGGCTAACACCCTAATCAGCACCTATTATATGAAGTATTGATAGACACCTTCTGTAGAGGGTACTGAAAAACATTCTCGGGTATTTTTAACATCCCTAATATGGATCAAGGTGTTAATTTACACGCTATAAAGAGGGCGTTACAATACATTATAGTGAAGTTATCGTCACTTCTAGCTGCAAGAGGAAACACTATAACTATACTATAACACCATTACAATACGGTGTCAATCAACACCCCTTATTTTGGGTCGGGGTTTATTGACATTCTATGTAAGTGTGATATATAACACCTCCGGATGTTCATTGACACCAGCTACATGTATCTAAGGTGGGTTAGGGTGTGAAATAAAGCCTCGAGCTGTTTGTTGGAACCTCTCATTGTAGGTCGAGGTGTCAGATAATACCATACACTTGGTAGCTTATCCCTACTCGGCATGGGTCAGGGATCGCAGACGACTCTTAAAGGATGCCATACTTGGTGCAGATATTGTTGCTCCTGGGAGCGAGCTCCAATCATCCACAACACGGAAGGAGAAGACATTTTGACATCTAGATGTACGAACGCGTTTCTTATGAAGTTGTGTTGAGTGACCTTTTAAGGGTACAAACGGAATACAGAAATAAATTTCTGGACAGAGTTCCGAATTTTATAAGTATTACAAAGCGTCTAGTCCATCATTCATAATTCAGCCGTCGTCAATTAGAGAATATCCGCGTCCATAATCCAAAGACCTATTCCATATTCCATATAACAGTATTAGCCCCAAATTCAAAAAGACAATCATAGTATACATAAATATAGTGTGAAATATGGAATTTCTTAACTACCATACTTTCGTCAATTTTATTATATGAACTTTTCTGTATTTCGCCGTGAGTGAAAATTCATGATTTCGTAAGCTTTCACACTGTACCTTATTATCGGTTCGTATATGATGTACAGTACATGCATGTTATATTGAGAGGCTGACAGATGGGCATGAGGGAATTGTTTTTGGTTTTGAATGCTGCCTGTTAATATAAACATCCTATCCAACGACCTGTAGGGTCAAGCATTGTCAGTTAGCTTCTATGTGAAATTATATTTGACTGTATTTCCAGTAGGCGTCAGATTCGATCTTCGATATTCAGCTATATGGTTTAGTGGCGTGGATAAGTAAAATGCACTAGACCTGTACTCCATGGAACCCACGTTTGATGTGTCTGGTGTTGGTTTGGAGACAGTTAACCAGTCTCATTGTCTAAACTGCACCGAAGGTTTGACGAGTCAGTTTGACCCTGTAATGTACTAGCATTGTATAAAAAGGGATGACCGGTGCATATCGGCAGGCTAATTCAACATCATATCTCCGATGATAGATGGATGATCTCCAGTTTTGAAAGACATTTACAAAATGGTCCGATGTTAATGAAGCTGTGTTGGTCTGCCTGCCAAATACCGCCGATCATTCTTACGTTAGGTGGAATGAATTTACAATAAATCGGCTTAATATTCAGCAGACATGGACTCCGTCGTTGATGTATCCTGTCTCATTTAAAGAGGCTATCAAGTTTTCGAGAAATCTCGTAAGCCGAAACTGGAATCTATTATCCGGGTTTTATGGACACCATCACCCGAGTCAACAGACGACCTTGTCGTTGCAACATCTTAAGATCGCGCACAAGCCCTTGTTGTCTTGAAGACCGAAAATTCCATAATGGCGAGCTTGCCAGGATAAAGAATTTTTTTGGATACAACTACAACGTCTTTAGACGACAGCTTCAGACGATCGACCGAGGACACTGAGAGTACTAACTTTTGGACAAAATGGCTGAGCCAGTAAGAGTGCAGGAGCTCCAGGCCATTGCTCAAGGCATCACGAAACTCGTGGACTGATATTCAGGCCAAGGACAATCGTCAATTGCAAAGAGAACAGGTAAAGGACGTTCCTTCCTTTTTGCACCTGCTGAGGTATTGCAGACGGTCACACAAACGGTGACTGGCGAAGACATTTGGTGCCCTGGTTTGTTGGCCATTGTGAAGTGTGATCCTGTTCAACGCCTCCTTGAACTCCCTTGTAATTCTGACTGGACGGAATTCCAAACTGCTGTCCACAACTGCCATGAGTGATGTCCATCATCTCAGTGATGAGATCGACCCAAACACCATTCCTTTCTACAACAGCGACATGTTTCTCCTTTTCCTTGGTGACGTGACAGCGTGTGCCAGAAACCTCTGGAACGAGTCCATTCCGTGGAAACAATATCTACAGGTACAGTTTGATTCGTTTTGCTTAACAGAGCCTTATAAATGGCTACAGTGATTGAACATGACTGTGTTGTGATATATTTTCTGCCTGGACTTCCCTGAACTTTCTGTCTGACGTTGTGACTTTCCCACTGATTGACAATAGTGCTTGTGATGAACGGTTTGTAATTTACAGAAATGGATCACGCCCTAACGAACTCTGAGACATTGTATTGTCATAACTTTCTTGGAACATTCTGGACTGAATCCTCATACAGGTTGGTAACATGTATTGAACGATCATGTTATATGTGCCATGATAATGCCTTATATGAACTGTTGACAACTTTCGTATATTGTGCACGTTTTGTTTTGTTTATTATCGATAATTCTGCATGCCTAGTGAAGTTGATAAATCAGTGGTGAAGCTGGTAGATTGCACGCATTTTTGTGACTGGGAAATTTAGTGATTTGCAGATTGATAAATCTAGCCTTTGACCTTTGTACGAGAATATTGTGATGTGGTTCCAGAATGATTTTCTATTAGGACATTTATCGCGATCAGTTTCCATAATAGCTAGTGTGGCTGGTAAGCTAAACACTTAACGCATTTTTGGCTTAATTAAGATTGTCGCGTATCTTGATAGGTCCTTGAGGCACTGAGTACATGCACGTACTAGTGGCTGTAGCATATAGATGCTTAGTATAGGCTATCAACGCCTGGTTGGTGTCGGCTGACGAGCCCCCTCAATCCCCCGTTCGGCTATAGAAGCCTGGATATTTGTGAAAATGTGGTTATTTGATTTTGTATTATCCTGAATTTTTGTTATTATTGTTTGGACCCTCAGATATAATTCTAAGATGTTGGCTGACAAACTGGTTTCAATTAACATGTACTGACAACTTCCTTAAGTGCAGTACACATTGTGTCCATGTCAACCATAAAACTTTTAGCTTTCATAATGAGTAACATAAGGTCCTAATATTAACCTTTCGGGATGAGATATGAATCAGCACTGACCGTGCTAGAGAAATCTGATACTTGGTGATAACTATGGAAGACTGTTTGAGACATAACCACAGGATAATTGTGTTTAAATATTTTTGTTGCAACAATGTTGAGATACCATGCACTGGTATGAATTGGACAATGTGTGTTGTCATTTGTGCAGAATTATTTTTTCATAACTGATCGATTTTCCCACGTGAATCTTTTCTACTGACATCATAATGATTTTTCTTGCACTGAACTGGTATGTTAGTTCTGTTTCAGAATAAGTGTGTATTTACTGGTGTGGGCTGAAACATAGAGTTTGATACTCTCTATTCTGAAGAATTCGCATTTCTTGCAGATAGGATTCAAATGCCTAACATTGCCATTCCTAACCCCTTGAACGTTACCAGAATTATTGCCCGTTTGAATGTCACGTCTTGACAGGCATTGAATATGACATTGATGTATCAGTGTGTGACATTTTGACACAATTGTCGCGATTTTGTATATCTTTTGTACACGTTATAATCTGTATAGGTATTGTTCTCAATTTTGTTTCACCCGCTGACATTGAAATGCATGACCTGCCACTAGACAGTACTCTGGAGACTGCTCTACGTGACTATGTTTTCCCATCTTTGTATCCTCCTTTGTAATGTTTTTGTTTTTGTTTTTCTTTCTTTTATCACTCTTGCCAGTCGGTGTGCGTTTTCCGGTCGGAAACGTACTCTCACTTGAGATCAAGTTCTAGTGTATTGGTGGCGGCTGAACTGATCACTCACACAGTTTCTAGCACCATTTCTTCCCCTCTTCTTATTGTGTTTCTCTTTTGTTTATTTTTTGTTTAACTGTTTTGACATTTTAATGTATTTCTCTACTGTTCTACATGTATTATGTTTTGTTTTGGTACACTATTTTGGATTTGGAGCGGAGGTAATGGAAGGATTTTCCAGCAATTGCTTTGATTTTGCGTCGTGTTTTGGGCACATTATTTTGACATGTGCACACTTGTCGTGTGACTGGCACGTTGTATCACATACCTCGAGTATTTTCATTGACAACTTTTGGTAAATATGGCATTATGACCTTACGCTATGAACATGGTCTATGGTAATGGAATAATTGTTTACGATATTTGACTGATATTGCGGATAACGAACTCAGCCATTGATAACGGACTATTCTCTGAACTTTTGGTATCATTTTAATGACTTATGCATTTTGTTTTTCTACTTTGAGATGAATAAACTCGCTTCCGGTCGTATCATCCATCTTTCACTGATGGAAGACGTGTGCAATATGGAATTTCTTAGCTACCATTCTTTCGTCAATTTTATTTTATTAACTTTTCTGTATTTCGCCTTGAGTGAAAATTCATGATTTCGTAAGCTTTCACACTGTACCTTATTATCGGTTCGTATATGATGTACAGTACATGCATGTTATATTGAGAGACTGACAGATGGGCAGGAGGGAATTGTTTTTGGGTTTGAATGTTGCCTGTTAATATAAACATCCTATCCAACGACCTATAGGTTCAAGCATTGTCAGTTAGCTTCTATGTGAAATTATATTTGACTGTATTTCCAGTAGGCGTCAGATTCGATCTTCGATATTCAGCTATATGGTATAGTGACGTGGATAAGTAAAATGCACTAGACCTGTACTTCATGGAACGCAAGTTTGATTTGTCTGGTTTTGGTTTGGAGACGGTTAACCAGTCTCATTGTCTAAACTGCAGTTTGACCCTGTAATGTACTAGCATTGTATAAAAAGGGATGACCGGGGCGTATAGGCAGGCTAATTCAACATCATGTCTACGATGACAGATGTACTATCTCCAGTTTTGAAAGACATTTGCAAAATGGTCTAATGTTAATGAAGCCGTGTTGGTCTGTCTGCCAAATACCGCCCATCATTCCTAAGTTATGTGGAATGAATTTAAAATAAATCGGCTTAATATTCAACAGACATGGACCCCGCCGTTGATGTATCCTGTCTCATTTAAAGAGGCTATCAAATCTTCGAGAAATCTCGTAAGCCGAAACTGGAATCTATTATCCGGGTTTTATGGACACCATCACCCGAGTCAACAGACGACCTTGCGCTACAACATCTTAAGATGGCGCACAAGCCCTTGTCGTCTTGAAGACCGAAAATTCCGTAATATGGTAGTTTCCTACAAGAGAGAAGCGGTCAACAGTTTTCAATGAGAATGCCGACAAGGCATCATGATGTTCCAAAAATATAAAATCCGTATCGCTGATCAGTATTCTGAATCCATAATAATCGTTGTAAAGTCGTCTTCTAGAGAATGATGTATCTCAGCCAAGCTTTGATTGTGACTGTTCATATGAGCATCATGAGGATCTTGAAGTACATGGGTTCATACGGCCCCTAGCCCTGGGTTAAACGGAATTAGACACAAGTTACGAAACGTAACGACATAGATCTTGCACGATACGTTCGTATTTTGCTATCAGCATGCGATATGTATCGCCAAATTTGAGAAACTTTGAGTGGAGGCACTTGGTGGAATAGCCCTGTTTTATAAGTTTCTGTAACAATGTTTTGTGACGTTGATTAAAATCGTCACATTTAACACAGGATCTATCAAATGCTACTAGGCGAGATATGTATACGCCATATGCAGGTCCCACTGGAATATTACTGTCCAGAAAGGGATAGTTTACGATGTCGAAATTGTAATCATCTCTTTTGTCATAAAGTCGACGAGAGAGAATGCCCGCTTCATTTTTATAGAGATGTAGATCTAAATATGATGTGCCAGTAGGGCTATCTGTAGTTCCTTCAAATCAAGTGAAGGTGGATATATATCCTTCACTGCGTCATTTATATAGCGATTATCCACAGCGAGAATATCGTCTATATAGCGTTTGGTGAATGAGAAGGAACGGGTTTTGAATGGATCGGTTTTTGAAAGCGCCTGCATATAGTCATATTCATAAGAGTTTCCATCAGATCGGAACGTCTCGGTCTACAAGGAAATGATTCTAGAGCAATGATCTCCTCGACACTGTTTCCTCAGATTAATATCCTTATTCATACTGTGGTTCCAAACAAGAGAGCCATGATCCAATAAGGGACGAATAAGTGAGCAATACAAAGTATAAACCTTCTTTTTCGCAAAATCTGTGAAACAGCGTTTGATCATCCCCATCCTACAGTTGGCTCTCTTAACGATGGACTCTTCATGTTTGGATGATGTCAGATCACTAGACATAAATACTCTTGAGCATTAAATTCTTGATCAACGGTCTTCAGAAAGGTGTTATCCAGAGTATAATCATAGTTAATACATTGGAGAATCCGCAAAACCACACATTTCTCTGCATTGAAATTCAGGAGGCACTTTTTGGACAAAGCTGCCCAGACCTTCACATCATTTTGGATCTTTTCACAGTCTTCCATAGGGTTTGCTTTATTGTACAGTTTGGTGTCATCCGTGAACATTTTTGCGATGCCGGTGACTTATGAAGGTAAGTCATCGACAGAATAAACAAAATGAATCCAAGAATGGTGCCCTGTGGGACACCACTGATAACGTTCTCACAAGAGGATATTTCGTTACGAAGACTCACCTTCTCTCGCCTGTCAGATAAGAATGACTTCGACCAAGATAACACGTTTCCATGAATCCACAACCGTTCAAGCTTATATATAGGGCGTTGGTGAGGTATTGACAACATTCAACTTCCTCTGCATTTCTAAACTGATTTCACAGTTTGAAATCAGGAATATACATGGTGTAGCACGGAGGTGAACAATAATATGCATACTTTATTGAATGTATAATTATACACTCACATCATAATTTAGTATGCCTCATCACTGATATGATGTCCTTGGGATGGACTGCGCAACTCCTGAGATATACCTTTACTCTTATTCTCACTGTAACTAAGGTGATGGACCATTTCTTTTTACTCGGCAAAACCGCATAACTTCTTCATACATTTTCTTTTCTTCTCGGCGTATCTGTGTTACTATAGACGCTATACTTTAAATTTATATAGACCTTTAAATTTCTCAGCGAGACTATACTGTACGTAGTTATTGACCATTTACTTTCACTCAGCTTAAACACGTATAATTCTTCAGCGATATGTACTTTCTCTTCTTCCTCAGCGAAACTTCGTCACTCTGGCGATGGATTATTTTCAGGCCTATTCGTCATGTGAGGAAAACGCAATAGGTGACTACATGTAGGGAACCATGTTAAACCTGGAAAAGCTACCAGACAAGCTGTATTACACACGGTGTTCCCGGTTTGAAGATCCTTACATGACGAACTTCCTCATTCCGATCAGACTTCTATTTCTCAGCGTAAATGCGTAAGTTGATAGACTGACCATCCCTCTTTAATCCATGTAACTGCGTAGTTTCGTCAGACCTTTCTTGTTTTCTCCGATTATCCGGGTAATGCTATCGATAGCTATAACAATATTTCCTCTGGTAAAGTTCACTTATATTTTCTGCGTAACTTCGTCAGACCCTTTCTATCTTGTTTTTCAGTGTATCTACGTAACTCCGGGAGGCTGCAAGTCGGTAACCCATTTGAGTTTGCGGCTGGGTTTTAATTACAACACATATAAGGGAAGTGGGAAGAGGTGCCGACATACTGACAGAGTCACATGGTTTCACAGTATAGTCTTCTGGTTAACCTATTCTAAAGGACATACCAAGAATCTAACGATTCGTGACATGTGTTGTATCTCAGGTACGCTTTTATTGTACCTGTTCATGTGGCAACTTGGATGATATGACCACACGGCCCCTAGCACCGGCATACGCGGTATTAGATACAAATCTAGCGAACAATGATGGAAATGCCCTGACAACTCGTATATTGCTAATTAGTGAGCTGTGCCGCTGTGACAAAACACACCTTATGATGTGCGTGTCAATCAAAGGTGATTGATACTACACAGTATGCAGTTGAGTGCCGAGGCGTTTGTTAACACCCAAACAGCCATGATCTCCGACATTCCATTCATAGTTGAGAATATCCATGTAATTTGATTCATGGTTTGCTAAATTAAAAAAAATGTCTGCCAACAAAACAAAATAAGATTAAAAATGAATTACATTTGTAATGAATAAAATTTTCTTTATTCGAAGTCAATAACATTTCAATGATGTCGCGTTAGCGAGCCGTCGTCCAAGCTGACTTCAATTTGGTGGGGGCATTCAAATACAACACCCTTGGTGTCCGGCAGTTGCATATGCATGCAATCCGAATGATTGAATTACATTCAACTGTTTTTCAATATACATATTTGGCATAGTATTAATGTCGCATAGCACGCTGTAGTGCATTTGATATCTCCCCAAAATATGCCCCTACATTAAATACGAAAAGAGGAATTAAATATCGTTATTCAGATTTAGCTTTATAAATGAAATTTACAAGCACTCGCACCTCCCCAAATCATATTTGCACTCCGACACTATTAAACTCAATAAAACGATTTAATACCACCTCATATCCGTATGAAGTGATACTTAGCAATGATATAAAATGTACTGTTCGTATCAAGTTCAGTAATTATGAAGTGCATTGGTTATAGAAGTCCTATTTTAACCATGAATGGATCTGCTGGATTTAAACAACCTTTGAAATTTACTTAAGTATCTTTACAACTGTGCTTGGCACACTACTGAGATTGGGTTAATTATTATGCTTCACATTTTATCAACTGTATTGTTTAATAGACCTACACACCGAAGAACGGTCGCTGGAAAGGGGACTTCCAGAAATATTTGAAACAGCGGTGCCATGTGCGATTACGTCAGCTCTTCTATCTACCGGTACCAGAATGTCCCGAATGAAGCCCTTGGTAGCCCAAAACATAATGAGATCCCCCCCCCCCCCCAAAAAAAATATACTACAGATGAGCACAATTGTAAGCTTCAAGTAAGTTGGGTTATGTTCATGTGGCATACGGCATTTTACTCTAAATTCTGAGCTCTTCTGAATCTAAAAATGAACCTAGATCGACGGGCTCTTTATGTTTAAGGAGGAGTACAACAAACATCCCATCGCAGTTTCATCTCACCACCCATTGGTGGTGTGGTGGTACAGTGCTCCATTAGCCCACGCTGGTGTGTATTAGTAAAGCGAAAATGCTGAATAGGCTAACAATATACCAATAAAACAGAACAAACATAAAATAACTATAATTAAAGTTTGAGATTTTTCTGTTTCAAATTCAGTATAAGATTTTTCAACATTTTCATCGAATAATCCAACATTTTGAAACAATAGGAATAGAGATACAGTCTACGATTTCTCTTCATAACAGTGTAGTCTTGATTCAATCAGTCATAATATTATCTCATATTTATAAAGTAACAATTTTGGTGACTTGTACCAGCATGTGAATTCTTGTCCATGAATAAATCTATCAACACAATAATATTTAACTACTCCAATGCCATCTTGGATTTCGTCTCGAACGGATACAGGTTCGGATGCTATATTTATGATTGTGAATCGTGAAACTTCATATGTGCACTATGTAGAGACCATGTTGACAGTAAGTAATGGGGACCTAAACACTGTTGAAGGGACCCGAACAGCGAGTGGTCAAAGCCAGAGTAGTTGAAGTCTACAAGTACAGTACTCGCTGCTGGCTAAACCGTGACGCTGTCCGTGACATAAATAAACAGAAATGACTTTTCAAAAGCAAAGCTAATTTTGAGAAAGTCCACTATACAAAGCCTTATACGGGATTTGACATTTACAAATGAAAATTTCGTTCTTTTGTCTCGTTCGTTTGTAAAACGAAAAAACAAAAAACTTTTCATTAATTCTACATGATACAAAAGGAAAAGAAAATACCCGCGTTTGATATATAAAAAACTCTCAATGAGAAGTAACGTAAACATTCTTCGACGGGCGTCGGATATTTTTTTGCTATTTCCAATACATTTAGTGGGGTTTCAATATGGCACCTATCACTGTACAGATAACTCGATATTATATCACGGCAGATATGACGATATTAAAACACGAAATTAGTTTTGGTTGAATGTGCCGTATTTCAATAAGCCACATCATAATCCCAGAAGTATCGCATGTTATCGCATATTCATGCCAGGCGCGAGACTGAAGGGCAGGTTTACGCACATGCATTTCTTCACGAGAACCAGCAACGCCGCCATCTTTGGACGCTTACTTGCGCTAAAATTATTCTAACAACATTTTTTGTGAATTTCTTGAACTGTTGAATCGGCGCTCAGACAAAATACACCGCATTTATGTACACTTCAACATCCATAAAATGGCTTGCGAATCGTCATCCGGCGGAGAACAGGCTCGGGATATCTGATAAATTACAGGATTTTCATATCATTTCTGAATCATATATTGTCTGGGCTTACAAGAGATACAGATATGAATAACTTCCGTATCGTCCAAGAGGTGCTGTATGTCTGTACTTTTGAACAAGTAGAACAGCACATGACACGAAAATGGCGGGTTACGTTGGGGTTACGTCGATAAAGTTTAGCTGATTGGCTGACGACATCACGTGGTGTTGTTTCCGGGGGAATCCCCCTCATAGTTATCGAAAGTAGGCTGAAAAGGGATACAGACGATCCCAGGGTCAGTTGTATCGCCTATAGATGACCCATATTGTTACAGGTTGAATACCCGGGCATTGCTGGCTGTCGTGAAAAAACGCATGTGGGTGACCCTGCCCTTCAGTCTTGCGCCTGGCATTAATATGCGGTAACATGCGGTACTTCTGGGATTACGATGTGGCTTACTACACAAACATGATAAAGAACCTCTACTAAAACGTAAAGTATAAAGCCAAAAACTATGGTGTTCTATTTGGGCCAAGTTTCCGTCGCGTGGCGACTTTTAGAAACTCGCCACTCGCCACGCGCCGTGGACCTCTCCGGCGCGCGGCGACTGGCGACTTTCTGCTATCTCTTAACCTGCAAAACCTCGCCAGTCGCCACCCGCCGTAAAACACGGCGAGTTTCGCTCTATCTCTTAACCTGGAAAAACTCGCCGCGCGCCACTCGCCGGATGAACCACGGCGCACGGCGACTGGCGACTTTTGACTGTAGTGAAACTCGCCACCCGCCACGCGCCGTGGACATCTCCGGCGCGCGGCGACTGGCGACTTTCTGCTATCTCTTAACCTGCAAAAACTCGCCAGTCGCCACGCGCCGTAAAACACGGCGAGTTTCGCTCTATCTCTTAACCTGGAAAAACTCGCCGCGCGCCACTCGCCGGACAAACCACGGCGCGCGGCGACTGGCGACTTTTGACTTCTGGAATTCTCAGGACTTTTTCTCAAGTGCGCATGCCCGGGGAGCATCAATTATCGGAATATTTTGTTCGAAACATGCTGTCATTTAATTTAATTTTAAATCTCTTCCTCGTGCATAAATATACATAATTTCTAATGAATGAACTCTCCAGCTACATCTGATGCTATGTAACTAATTTTGAAGATGTAAGCTATCTGTAACAATTAATATAGTTGTTTTTTGAAACAAGTTTCTTTTTAATGCAATACGCATATAGGGCAATCTAATTTTATCAAATGTGCAATTATTTCTTTATTAAAATACTCGTTATCCGTTTCTGTGCAGAACTTGCATACTCTCGTTATTATCTGCTGGTATATTTTAAAAAGTTGACACCAAGACAACATTTTCAATCGTTTTTTTAATCTTTTTTTTTATATAAGTGCCTATATATATTTATAAAACAGCATATCGTTTTCAATTCAGAATGAATCGCTTTGAAATTGTTCTTTATTTAAGATACAATAAAACACTCGACGCGGGAATTTTGTTTTACAAGATAAAAGCAACGTCAACTAATATGCTGTATGAAATATTAAGAAAGCGAATAGAGCGTCATCGTCATATTGATTAAAAAAGTAAGAAAAAATGCTAACATTTTCTCTGGATGATTGAATTTCTCTCTTCGTAAGTTTTATGTGAAAAACGGGCGATATCTTTGTATAAGAGATCCTTTATTGCTGTTTTAATCCATAGAGCGGCTCTTTGTTGGGTTGTTATTTCCTGTATCACAAACCCTACAAGCTATCAAGACCCTATTTTTAAAGATGAAAAGACGTATTTCTTTCAACAGTTTCCATATTTTTTTTACTTCCTCAAATTCGATGAGATCGCGACTTGATTTATGATATTGCAACTGCATAATTGATGCTCCTCGGGCATGCGCACTTGAGAAAAATTCCTGAGAATTCCAGAAGTCAAAAGTCGCCAGTCGCCGCGCGCCGTGGTTTGTCCGGCGAGTGACGCGCGGCGAGTTTTTCCAGGTTAAGAGATAGAGCGAAACTCGCCGTGTTTTACGGCGCGTGGCGACTGGCGAGTTTTTGCAGGTTAAGAGATAGCAGAAAGTCGCCAGTCGCCGCGCGCCGGAGATGTCCACGGCGCGTGGCGAGTGGCGAGTTTCACTACAGTCAAAAGTCGCCAGTCGCCGTGCGCCGTGGTTCATCCGGCGAGTGGCGCGCGGCGAGTTTTTCCAGGTTAAGAGATAGAGCGAAACTCGCCGTGTTTTACGGCGGGTGGCGACTGGCGAGTTTTTGCAGGTTAAGAGATAGCAGAAAGTCGCCAGTCGCCGCGCGCCGGAGAGGTCCACGGCGCGTGGCGGGTGGCGAGTTTCTAAAAGTCGCCACGCGACGCAAACTTGGCCCAAATAGAACACCATAAAAAACAGACGAACGCTTAATTTCAAAAGTCGAGACTAACTTACGCCACTTTCGACTGCGAGTTTTTCACTGCTTTGCTTCACAAACAGCAAGGCAAATATTTTTCAGGTAAACGCTAAACATTGTTTGTAATCGTTTCCGGCGTTACACAAAGCCCAACATAATATTTCCATTGTCAGCTTCTGGTTAAGAAATATATTTATTGTTGTTACAGGCGAGCTATAACAGCTTGTATTGTAAGTTGTTGATTGCAAAGAGCCCAGTGTATAGACAGTACTAATTGGGGTAATGCATGATAGAATTCAGGCGCCTATTGTCTGGTTATAGACAGGAGTATTGCTTGGGTAGGCGCGGGAAAGAATGCTGGCGCCTTGAGTGCCATATATTAGATGAGAGAATTAGTTTGTAATCATTCGAAGCTACATACATTGACCGTGTACTTTAGCTGTCGTGTATCGTAGGTTAGACGTGTAGTATTTCCAAAATAAGAGGTAGACGTGACGTGCTGTTATGGATCACGAAGAAAGTAGTCAAACTGGACCAGATTTCAACACCAGACCTAACGCTGGAGTAAACGCAGCATTCGAACTATTCAAGACTTACGTGGATGAAAAATTTCTTAACTTAAAACGTGAATTGAAGGACGACGACGAAGACGAAACGGTTTCGCACAAACGTTCACGGAAAGAAGGTGAAAAGTTGAAATTTGCAGGCAATCAGTATCAGCTGGATTTTAATCTTAGCATCGAATCTGATTTAGACGGAATAGAACGCGCCGTGAAGTCAAGGAATAACGAGGGGTTGCTGACTATTACCAATAGCATCCGAGAGAAAATACGCAAACGAAATAAATTGATACGATTGGCAGACAAATCAACTGGCGGCTGGGATACAGTACGAGAGTACGAACCGGATGAATTGGCAAGCGATTCTGATGATGGACGGAAAATTCGCCAAGCAGAAAGCAGGGCAATTCGGAAGAAACAGCAGAAGAAAGAACAAAGGAACTTTAGCTCCAGATTCAACGCACCTACATCTGACGTGTCTTTTGGTAATATGGCTGGGAATAGCCAAATCAACGGGCAGTCCTTTCGTGGCCAACCTAGGCAGGTCTCCGGCCAGAACATCGGTTACCATGGTTAGACAACTTAGACAACCACTTCCGCACGAGATTTGCTACAATTGTGGGGGGAGCGGCCAATACGCCCGTCGATGTCCAAATCGAACCATCGGCACCATTAGCAACATCGGCAACATCGGCAACATCGACAGCAACCCTAGAAATCAAGCCAACTCAGTCTCACCCAGCAGCAGAATAACGACAAGGACAAGGACGATGATAAGTATAGTTTTGAATCTACTTTTAACAGTGTAGCACAAGGTGATATTTTCACATTTAAACAGCATGAATTATTTCTTGAAAAGCAATCTCTGATTAAATATGATTCAGTGAAAGGTAGGCTAAAAGAACACATTTCCTACTGGAGACATATAAAGGCGAACTCTTACATGTATATACTAAGCGTAATAGAACACGGGTATATTATACCATTTAGGACACTGCCGCAGAAAAAATTTGCAATAACAATCGTTCCGCCCTGAATGAACGTGATTTTGTGCAGCTGGCTATTTCAGATTTACTGGAAAGCGGTTGTGTGGTGGAAGTCCCTTTCGTTCCATTTGTGGTAAATCCTTTATCCGTGTCGGTTCAGACTTCTGGTAAAAGACGCTTGATCCTAGATTTGAGACATGTAAACACAACTGTTGTTGAAAAAGGTATAAAATTTGAAGACTGGAGAACGGCAAAAACTTTTCTTTCTGGACAGGGGTATATGTTCAAGTTTGATTTAAAGTCTGGTTATCACCATATT